>JAFFST010052585.1:166043-186934 GCA_022414735.1 Noturus placidus
TATATATATATATATATATATAGTCTATTTATATCCCATCTATTTAAAGCGAATCGGGTGTTATTACACTTGTGGCACGTAGGCTAATGCATGCATAAGATTTATATGGCGACTGGGGACACATTATAATCCATAGAAATGAAGGATAAAGGAATCTGGGTACTGAATGAATACTATGTGTTGTGAAAATAGTCCTCAGTTTATAAAAAAAAAAAAAAAAAACCCAAAAAACTGCATTTCAGGACTTGCATAAAACAACAACAAGAAGCTTTGATGGTTGCAGCTGGTTAATATGTAACACCATAACACGTCCCGTCGGTTAGCAAACTCCGAATCGGGATTAGGAAGCGTTTAATCGGAGCGGCCTGTCAGAACGCATCAGCGTGCTGCATTGTTTAAACACTCGTGCTCGGATTGCGCTTCATCACTCTTTCCAGTTCAACGTGTGTCCTGCGATTTGAATCCCCACGAGCGTCAATAATCAGTCCGATCGTGAGGAGAACGAGAAATCAGACTGGATTCGAAACACAAAACAAAACAAAACAAAAAACAAACCGCACACGTGAAATATAAACCGCGCGCGCGCTCACGTCTAGCCCCAAACATGATGATGAGACTGAGACAAGGCTGCGTCTCCATTACACCCGCTGCTTAATCTTCCTGTTGCACGGTTCGAGCGATCCCCGTTTGTTTGCATTGTCTCGGTTCTGTTCAGCCACGTGTGACGATGGTGACCATGATGATGATGATGATGATGATGATGATGATGGCTGCTCTGCTTGCATTCCTTTGTTCTGCGCTCTGATCGCGCGAGGCGCACAGACCCGAACCTGAAACATTCAAAACATTTGCCACATACACTTAAGTTGGCTTGTGGGGGTTTGCGAGTGCGCGTGTGTGTTTTTTATTGATTTTTTTTTTTTTGCTACATTTTGGAAGACACCGTATTAGCCCGTTGCAGGTACAGACACTTGTGAAGCCGTCGCCCCGGTCTGAAACCTTTAGGCAAAGCGCATGGGTTTGAACGACACGTGAAGGTCATTGCCATGACAAACCCTCATATGTAGCCAATATGTGTCTAAAGCGTTCATCACCATTCTGTGGTGTGTTCCACATGCGGATATCAGCTATTTGAGTCCTTATTCTGGGGGTTAGGTAATGCTTAATGTGTCAAGAAAAAAAAAGAGTGCCGATTCAATGTTACTCTTTTGCGTAACCGACCCACAGGGGTGACGTCATGCGAGTGCGTTAGTGGCACTCGTGCTGCGCCGTTGCATACTTTGAAGAGGGGCACACCAAAACATTTTCTTTAAAAACAAAACAAAACAAAAAAAAAACACACACACACACACACAAAAGCGAACACTTAAGTATTATTTGTTTATTATATAAATGTAAGCAGTGTTAACCCAGTAAATTATTTTGGCGTCAAATCAGGTGAGCTGCTGTTGTTCTAGTAGTCAGGCTATATGATTCCTATCAAAGTGCCAGATATAAAAGTGTTGATGTCATTTTTATAAAATATGCATGTAGTCAACAATGCGAACAAATCAATAATAAATAAATAAAATATGTAAAAGACAATTACATAAAACCAGGAAAACAGATCACGAGTTTTACCTGCTTTTTGTTGTCGTATGATGTATTTAATGTTGCCATTATATAACAAAGCACCTTGATGTCACCTCTTCTATTTAGGCTATGTTATTTATGCTTTATTGATTGATTGATTTATTTATTATATGTGTTAAAAAATTTTTTTACTGACCACTTTGAGAAAGATACAGAAATATAATCTTCTTGCACTGTTTTAGCCCTGCCACGAGAATGTGTGAAGAAATTTATCTGGCACATACAAATCCTTCCAAAGCATATGGTTACATTTCTCCGATCCACCGACTAACACTTCTGAGAAAGTGTATACATTTATTCTAGGGATGAATTTCCAACAAACTGTCAAGATGTAATTGAGTTATGGTGTGCGAAAGGAGACCAATCCACAGAGTAGTCATCAGAAATAGGTCGCTGTGTTATCATGAGTAGTGGGGTGTCAGCATCTCAGCAAAATTTGCATAATGTTACTTTCTCAGCTGACAAATTTGCTGAATATCAATGAGCCAGCGGCAGGAGTAAGCCTGTCTCATACTCCGGGATGTCACGCCTCAGAAACACTGAGGAATTCAAAGTCAGAGAGCACAATGTGCTGCTGTCCCAAGCATACTGCTGGCCTTAGCCTCTGAACCTGGCTTACAAATACTTACTCATAACACACTGAACCTGAACCTTTAAATAAACATATATAAATTGTTGTTACTGTTTGTTATCGTTATTTTATTTGGAGTGTTAATTTGTGCATTACCTGCTGATTAAAATAGTAAAAAAGTTCTTCTAAAATCTAATTGTCAGAGAAGAATATGACTAGGATGTTTCTCAGCAATTTATTTAGATTAAAATAATAGGGTATAATCCATTCATTCAGTTATTACAAATTACTTTTAATAAAGCTTTATGAAAGCTATTAACTTTCTTATGGGTGTAATTATGTTGCAGTTAGAGACAAATAGCGTCATAAACCACTGTAGGGTGTTTGAGTGTCTCATTGTACCTGATAAACACTGCCTGTAATAAGTCCCTAATTTAGAATGACTTATGATAGATGACTCATGCTTTTCTTATGGGAAGCAGAAATTCGTGTTTGGAATATCTGATGTCAGCCTTTATCAAAGTCAAACCAGTTTTGCATAACATATTATTATTTTATAAGTCATTTCTAAGAATGTTTTCTTTGTGTCTTTTCAACAGGTCCACCAGGAATCATTATCTGGCACCCATGATATGTCTAGCGCTTAGTTAATGATGCTGATTTGTCTCCTCAACACAAGTGAGCACTAATGAGCTTATGCAATCTGGATCACTCCATTGTGTAATATGCAGGCCATTAAGAAAGAGTCGTCCTACAGTGGAGACGATGACCTGGTCTTAGCCATGGCTTTGCAAGGCACAGACAGTGACTTAATAAATCAGAAACTGTCCAACATGCCCTTCAAGGCCAAACAAAACATGTGCCGCAGAAAGCGGGAATTTATCCCTGATGAGAAGAAGGACAATTTGTACTGGGAGCGGAGACGCAAGAACAACGAGGCGGCAAAGCGCTCACGGGAGAAGCGGCGGATCAATGATATGGTGCTTGAGAACAAGCTGATGGTGTTGGGTGAGGAGAATGCTTCACTCAAAGCTGAGCTTCTGTCCCTCAAGCTGAAGTTCGGCCTGTTGAGCTCGGCTGCCTATGCTCAGGAGGTGCAGAAGATCTCCACCTCTACTAAAGCCTTGTACCAGGAATTTGTGCCACCTAATGGTGTCAATGGCTCTTACCACCGGGAGGTTGAGCCATCATGCATGAGCAGTAGCTGCATATCCGTGATCAAGCACTCACCTCACAGCACCTTATCAGAGGGATCTGACTCAAGCACTATGAACACATGCAGGACGCCGGAAATCATCAAGCAAGAGCAATTAGAGAATGGTAACTACTCCAGAGACCGATCCAGTCCATATGAACTGTACAGACATTACCTGAATAGTCCTTTACCTGCAGGCTACTCTCAGCCAAATCCATTCCTGCAGTTTACCAGGTCATCAAGTAACTCGCCCCGGACCTCTGATGGAGATGATGGGACAGTGAGCAAGTCATCAGATGGGGAAGATGAACAGCAAGTTCCCAAAGGTCTGGCACCGTCCACTGCTGACCAAAAAAGCGTGATAGTCTCTGCTGTAAAAGTGCCAGATGCAATAGCTTCAGCCCTACCCCACAAGCTGCGCATCAAAGCACGGGCCATCCAGATCAAAGTAGAGGCTATCGATCCTGACTATGACTCATCTGGGAAGTTATCTTCCCCCATCGACATGTCTGCACGGGCATGCTACCAGATGGGTCAGGGATCTACACCTGAATACACCCAGTCATCACTTAGCCCACTCTCCCTGCAGGTGAACAACGTCCAGGACTGGATCCAACAACCTGAGTACTGGAACAAAGACCAAACAGAGGCTCTGCCAAATGGCTACAAGAACAGACTTTGCCCTGACTCACCTGGACCTGTGACTAACAAACTCGTTGTAGACCTTAAGGATGGCTGCTATGCCATCTCAGAGTCTGAGAACTTGTACTTGAAAAAAGGCATCGCCAACCTGTCAGCAGAAGTGGCCTGCCTGAAAAAGTTGATTGCAACACGGCAGGGTTCTGTTATCGAGTCCACCAAAAACACTACTGAACATGACTTGGTATCTAAAGGATGTTACTCAAACTGAGGCATCTCTGTTTGCACAGCACCTTTTTTCCACTGTGTCTGCTACTGCACCATTCCACTAAAATGGTGTCTAAACGCTGCAGTTCATCGAGATGAATAGTGGTTTTGTGCACATACTGTTGTAGATTGGCATGTCCTCCCAGTGACTCCTTCTGGTAGCCCAGAAGCCAAAATGTTAGGCTACTACATGCAAAGTTAATGCTGTCTTCTTCAAAATTTGTTGTACATTATCGTATGTTCTTTTTTTTGTTGTTTACAATAAATGTATGTAAGCACTGAAGCACCATTTTGTCTTTTTCACCTACACAAGATGTATTGAAAACTGCATTGTACCATGAATTGTCTAAAGATTTTAAATGAACTGCAGATCTAGACTGTCAGTGCCTCCTTAATACTTTTACTTTTACTGTGCCATTTCTATGGAGGTTCACCATTTTGTCCCTGTGTTCTCTTTGAGGAACAATAGGTAGCATTTTTTCATGTTGATAAACTGTCAATAAAATAAATATTTCCAAATGACATTATTAAATGGATTGTAATACTGTACATGAAATGTCTCTGGCAAACATGTAGTTCCTCCCAAGGTCAAGAGGAAGCTTGTTGTTTCCTAAGTACTCTAATTGAACATGTGAGATATATCCTATTTCTGTGCTGAAACTAATTCTAGAAGAGTAATAGATATCATCGATATAAAAGACAGGTGAAAAAGCAGCTAAGCTCGGTTTATCAGTCTGGTCTGACAAAAAAAAAAAAGAGTAGCTGCTCAGCAAGCAGATCTTCAGTTATGCTAAACTGTGGAATCAAAATTGCTGTATTTGCATGTATTAGTTTGATTTACAATAAAAAAAGTTAGGTCATCCTCTATTCAGCCATCATGATTAAATTCTTTATTTAATATAAACATGATCCAATCTAAAGCATTTTGAGTATCGCTTTAAGACCTAATTTTATCACATTATAATTGTAACATGACATCCAGATTTACATTTATTCATTTAGCAGACGCTTTTATCCAAAGCGACTTACAAATAAGAGCACACTCACACACCAATGGTAGCAGAGCTGCATGCAAGGTGCTAGCTTGCCATCGGGGGCAACTTAGGGTTCAGTGTCTTGCCCAAGGACACTTCGGCATGGGATCACCCGGGCCGGGATTCAAACCACCAACCCTACGATTAGCGGATTAGTGGACAACCCGCTCTACCGACTGAGCCACAGCCGCACAGATGGGTGACAAAATCTACACAAACTGCTTCAGTGCATCCTGGCAGAGATTCTACAAGTCTCTGGAACTGTACTGGAAGGATGATCAGCCTCAGTTGGTGTTATGATGATGGTGGTGGAAAGTGCTGTCTAACACATCACTCCAAAACCTTCCACTAGTGTGAGATCTGGTGAGGGAAACGGCCACAGCATATATATCATATGTTACCATTTCATACTCATCAGACAATTCAGTGAGCTCTCATGTGCTGTGCACAGGGGTGGGGTCATCCTGGAAGAGACCACTCCCATCATTATAGAAATGTTTCATCATAGGATAAAGGGAATCAATCACAATACTTTTTTGTATTGATATGCAGTGATAATTCTCTCTATGGTGACAAATGGAGCCACCCTGTGCCAGCAAAACATTCCCCACAGCTTTACTTCACTACAAAAGGACAAGCCTTCAGGTCTATATTGTTCTCTTGGTGGACATCATACCTGCACTGCACAGTTGAGAATATGGTGAAGGATGATTCATCTAACCATACTGCCCCCCCCCCCTTCCCAATTTTACTGACCTCTCAAATGTGCATATATCCCTGTAATGAATGGTCTATGCACTGCAACCCTGCTGTTATGTTCAGCGGCGCTGTTAGGGTTTCTGGGCCCGCTGGTTAATTGTATTCTGGGTCCCAAGCTCAGGCTCAGGCTCATGTGCCTTCAATTAGCTTTTAGGGTAACACATTAAAGGAACACTTTCCAGGTAAAAGATACACACTAAGGTAGAAAAGGCGTACCCTTAAGGGTACCCTAACTACCCTAATGACAAAGTAAGGTACAGTTTAGTACCCTTGTTTCTGAGAGTGTAAAAGATCAAGTTATAACCTTTAATTTAACAGACTAAATAACTTGAGCCAATGTTTTTTTTTTATTGCAAGAAAAGAAAACAGCACTGCACTGAAATACAATAACATAAAAAAACAAACAAACAGCTCAATCAGTAAGAAAAAATGATCATAATTCTTCAACTTGCTTTTCTTCTTGTTATCAATGAGTTTAAGAGATTTTACAATAAGATAAATATCTGCAAGAAAGACAGCAAATCAAGGCAAAAATCTTGAGAAATGTGTTTTTGTGAATAAAAAATTTACAATGCAACACAAAAGAACTGAGCAACAAGATGAATAGAGTGGTCACTGCCAGAAAAACAAAGAAATATATCTTTCAATGAACATTTTAAATCATATTTTATAAAAGAAGATAAATAATAACTTAAGTCCTCCCAAACAGATTAAACCTGATTGCAGTGGTGGAATAAATGAAGCAAAGCTTCTTCCTCAACTTTGCAAAAACACACAGAAGTGAAGAGAGATCAACAAAAGAAGCAGTTTGGGAGATGATTGGACAGACACTATGTAGAATCTTAAAAATGTATCTCTCTTTCTTCCAGTAAATGCTATCAAAATTATTCCATCCATCCATCCATCTTCAACCGCTTACTCCTTTTCAGGGTCACGGGGGAACCTGGAGCCGATCCCAGGAGGCATCGGGCACAAGGCGGGGTACACCCTGGACAGAGTGCCAGTCCATCGCAGGGCACAATCACATTCACATTCATACACTACGGACACTTTAGACACGCCAATCAGCCTACCATGCATGTCTTTGGACTGGGGGAGGAAACCGGAGCACCCAGAGGAAACCCCCGACACACGGGGAGAACATGCAAACTCCGCACACACATGGCCCCGGCGGGACTCGAACCCCGGACCCTGGATTATTGTTCCAGAAAAATGTACTAGAGCCAATGTTAGGGAAAAAACACAACATTCAGAGGAAACTACGTCATTAAGCACAAAAAGACAGATACTGTAAACAGAGGAGGTTGAAATAACAGAAAAAAAAATAAACGCAGCTGTGGATAAAACCCAAATAGCTCCCTAATTCCAGATATATATCGGTCATGGAATAATGTTTTTACGCCCTACCTAATTCTCGGATTTAGACACGTCGAACGGGGAAATCCACAAATACCGTTGGGACGCGAGTCACGTGACCAGCAATTACGTCACTACTGGTGCAAAGTTGAAAGTCATAACACGCAGCCCCACACACACACACACACACACTCACTCTCTCTCTCTCTGCAGTATGGCGCTTCTTGCGGGGTCTAGAGTCGTTTTTCAGACGCTTCGACCCCAAACGTCGACGCCTCTTGACTACTTTTGCAGATTTCAAGGTGTTATGAATCGCGCTGCAGCCGGAAGTGGTGGACTAGCGCGCGGAGCAGCGAATGGCGGCTTGCGGCAGTTTAGCTCCGATGCTAATGACCTGAGCGTTAAGTATTTGGACGGAGATGACTCAGGTAGACGCCAGCTGACTATTCGTAGTCGCAGGGGTGTAGAAACCTTGTTTCTACGATAAAGAGTTGTTTAAATGTCGGTGCATTTAGGCAAAGCACGAAGCCGGTGCTGTTTTGAGCGTTAAAACCCGTCAGTGCGCGAGAAGCTGGGGCTGTGGGAGGGAGATCCTCAGGTATCACACTGATCTGATCAAGCACCTGTAATGGTGGAACACTGGAGGGTTAGGGGTGACCTCTTGCTCTCCTCACAAGACATCTTGTAATTTCTGAATAAATAAATACAATAATACCAATGTACTAACTAAAGATTTCCATGGAGATGAATATTGAGGAGTCGTTGCTTTTTTTTTTTTTTTTTTTTGAGAAAGCTCTGCTCTTGCCAAGCTGGGTTTTTGAATGTCATTCATTCATTCATTCATTCATTCATTCATCTTAACTGCTTTATCATGGTCAGGGTTGCAGTGGATCCAGAGCCTTTCCCAGTCCATCACAGGAGATCATGCACACTCATGCACACCTCAGGTGGATTTGTCATAACCACTGAACTAACTGCCATGCATTTGGGAGGTGGGAAGAAACTGGAGAACCCGGAGGAAACCCACACTGACATGGGGAGTACCCCAAACTCAGGATCCTAGCCTGGAGCTGGGAAGCAACGTTACCCTCTGCACCACCGAGCTGCCTTAGGGGTCGTGCATAAAAACTCAAATGCATATTAAACCAAATGTGGGTTTAAATCTGAGAGTTAGCAAATTTGCTTGGGGTACCAGTGGTGCTCCAAGACTGCTGACCATAATCTACGATTCAATACATGCTTTCACTTTTTCTATCAACTATATAAGTTTGCCCCTCTGGGTTGAGTGCTATGAACAACCCTATAACAAAGGGTTTTCTTGTCAGCCCTTTAGTAAGTTAAGATTGCTTAACCAAATAAGGAGTTCCCAAGAAGCCCTTTCTTCTTTACTTCCTGTTGTGTGTTGAGCCCTCAGGATGCATGAAGTGAAAAATTCCTATTTAGGAATAAATTGTCCAAATCAGGCCATACAGGAGTTCCCTTTTTTTGTAGTTGTTTTTAAGATTGTTGAGGCCAAAAATGCTTGATTTTGCAGTAGCTTAATTTTCTCTACATTTGCAAGAGTATTTTGTGCCTTTTTTTGCAGAAAGCTGCATAAATTGGCAAATTTGCAATTGCATGAAATTGTCCTGCATGGTCTTTCTCAGTGATGTTTGTTGGCAAGTGAGACATTTTAGCTGTTCTTGTATTCGACACATGTTGAATTTCCCCCTGGGGGATCAATAAAGTATCTATCTATCTATCTATCTATCTATCGATCTATCTATCTATCTATCTATCTAAATCGAAGAGGGCTTTGACCGAATGCATGATTTGTTGACGTCACATGACGAGTCTTGACTCAATCTGAGGAAAATCTGTGGTAATTTAAAAAAATTGCAAGCTCCTCCGAATATTGCGGAGTTTGCTATATTTTGCGTTATTTCTGCGATCACAATGAGTTGTGTTAGAAATGTTAAATTCTATTATACTCCTAACAAAACAAACTTCCATAATTTAAAAGGAACTTACATTTGAAAGTGACTTAACATGCAGATTGCTTTTTGCTCATCGAGGTCTTCTTTATTTTTAGGGATCGTCATCTTTGGCCTTAATCGGCCTAAAGCTAAAAATGCTATCAGTAAAAATCTTGTTAAGGAGGTAAGTATAATGTGCATTTAACTCAAATTCTTCTGTATGCATCACCTGGTGCTGTTGTTGGTCTATGAGATTGAATTGTGGGTGATTTTGTGCTTATTGAATGGTTTCTATTAGATGTCTGAAGCTGTTGAATCAGTGAAAAAGAACAATAGGGTTCGCTCGGTCATCTTGTACAGCATGGTGCCTGAAGTCTTCTGTGCAGGTATTTTAGTGTCGGTTTAGTTCGGGGTTTTTTTTTTTCTGTCCAGGAAATGGAGTTTAACATGTGATTGTGATTGTCAGCTCTGATTAAGTCTGGACAGTTTGGATTAATTTACTACAGTGCTTAGATAAGTATTAGTGCAATAGCTGTTTCAACACCAGTGGTAATGATTTCATGTGTTTCCATGAACAGGTGCTGACTTGAAAGAAAGAGCCAAAATGCATCAGAGTGAAGTTGGGCCTTTTGTCTCTAAAGCAAGAGCACTTATTACAGAATTAGGTAAGTCAGTTGTCAATTACTGTTATTTTCGGTTATACTGTTATATAATAAGTTATTTTCCCATGTTCTTAAATGTTTTAAAGTTTGAATGGTTGCACCATCTGTAATGTTGATCTGTTATTTTTCTTTTTTCTAAAATTTATGTGAACATAGCTACCAAAATAAAAAGATCTCCATCTGTAAACTAAAAATACAGCTATTCACTGACAGCATTATATATCATTTACAGCCGTAAAACCCCCTTTTGTTGAAAAATAATCAACAAAAGTTGATGGTGTGATGTAGACTTTTACAAGGTTTGAGTTTCTATTACCATGGTCATGATGATTTTCCAATAACGTCACACAATGTGAAGTGTTTTAGTCTTTTTATACCAAATTGATAGCAAATTGATAACGATTTTATGGAACGTCCCTGAAACAAGTAGTTTTACAAAGTACAAGTTGCAACTTCCAGCTTTACCTTTGACTGTTACCAAGCACAGACGCTGGAAACTCATTCCAGGGAAGATAAAGAAACATCTGTTTACAGAATACATATTAACAATGTCAATACCATACAATAACAACACCATTTCAACAATTACACCTTTTTAAAATCCATTTAAATTGTGTTCACCATACAAGTCTCTGTGTACATTTTTACTATGGACACAATAGCGTGTTAAAACTAGCTCGTTAATATAAACCTGTGATTTGCCTTGCATCCAGAACTACTACCATAGCTACTGTTATAGAACTAATCAATACAATATAGAATTAATGTTATAGAATTATAGAATATCTGTTATAGAATTAATCAAACACAATATAGAATAATGTTATACAATTATAGAACATCTTATAGAACTAATCAATACAATATAGAATTAATGTTATAGAATTATAGAACTAATCAATACAATATAGTATTAATGTTATAGAATTATAGAATATCTGTTATAGAATTAATCAATACAATATATAATGAATGTTACAGAATACCTGTTATAGAATTTAATCAGCACAATATAGAATTAATCAATACAATATATAATGAATGTTATAGAACACCTGTTATATAATTTAATCAACACAATATAGAATTAATGTTATAGAATTATAGAATATCTGTTATAGAATTAATACAATATACGTAGAATAATGTTATAGAATTATAGAACATTTTTTATAGAACTAATCGATACAATATAGAATTAATGTTATAGAATATCTGTTATGGAATTAATCAATACAATATAGAATAGTTATAGAATTATAGAATATCTGTTATAGAATTAATCAACACAATATAGAGTAATGCTATAGAATTATAGAACATTTTTATAGAACTAATCGATACAATATAGAGAATTAATGTTATAGAATATCTGTTATGGAATTAATCAATACAATATAGAATAGTTATAGAGTTGTAGAATATCTGTTAGAGTTAACCAGTACAAGATAGAATTAATGTTATAGAATTATAGAGTATCTGTGTTAGAATTAATCAGTGCAATAGCATCTGAGAATTCAAAAGTTCTCTGTTATAAAATGAGGTTGTGTCCATTTTGAAAATGAAATGATGTAGGGTTTTAACAGTATTACTCTGCTACTTTATCAATAAAACACATTAAGCCCTTAGAGTTTGATGATTTAAAAAGTTGCAGTGTTACAGTCTTGCTACTGGAAAATTTTTACGTTTAGCGAAATCAGATTATTGATTATCCAAACACATATGTTGTAGGCTGATTGGCATTTCTAAATTGTCCATAGTGTGTGTGTGTGTGTGTGTGCCCTGCAGTGGATTGGCCTTTCGTCCAGGTTGTCCCCCACCTTGTGCCCCGAGTCTCCTGGGATAGGCTCCAGGCCCCCAGCGACCCTGTGTAGAATAAGCGGTATGGGAAATGAATGGATGGATAGATGGATGTTTACCATGAACATAGTTTATATTTGCCAATATTATAAGAACACTTTCTTGTCCTGGGACATACTGTAAGTGTTTAATGTAGCTATAAAACAATGCAGTTTTTATAAAACGGTGCTTAAACTCCAGCTTAATGCATGTTCATCAACCTCATGTCCTCATCTTGTCTGGTTCTGCACTACTTTCCAACATTACCATAATAACTCAATCAACCCACACCCTCAGAAAGACTTGATTTTAACTTCAAAGGTGTGTTGAATGAATAGGAATCTAAGCAAAGTCAAGTAGAATCATGTTTAATTGCATCACTTGACATGCTGTGATTGTGGAGGGAATGTACAATGCATTGCTTCACTGTTTCTTGGATAGATCGATCATCAGAGCGTGATGAATGAAATATCTCTCAGATAGTGCAGATTTTATTTGTCCCTCCAGGAAATGGCTTAGAAGCACATGCCTCTTAATTCTGCTTACTAGGAGCCATCTGTCAGAGTGTGGACCAGGTGTTGCTCTTCTTTACCTGCCAACAGTCATAAATGTGTTAATGCGTTCCTGAGAACTATATTTATATATACTTCTGAGTTTTAACTGGGAAACTAGTACAGTAAACAATGATGGATTGGTGTGATACAACCAACCCCAAAGTTGATTGTTTTTCCTATAACAGTACAGCAATTTACAACTTGCTGGCAATTTCTCATATTTTTTTATTTCTTTTAAAATTATGTTTAATGTCCGCAAAACAAGTTAGTTCCTGTTATCACTTACAGTATAGCAGCTCTAAAGTTGTTCCCTCAAAAGCCACTCTTTTTTTTCTGTCTTGAAATTAATGACCAAAAACAATGCATCTTGTCATGTTGGCGAGAAACCACCAGTGCTGGATTTTTTGAGTGTTGACACTGGAGACTTTTTTCAAACATGAATTTATCTCAAAAACACTTGAACATATAAACAATTATACCCCTTTTAATCCATTTATGTAGAGCATACAAATCCCTATGTAAGCTGTTACAACTGAAATAATAATGTATGTAAAAAAGCGCATTGAACCATGCAGCTGGAACTACTGTCTGAGCTATTGTTACAGAAAATTAATCAACAGCTTCTGACCAAACAGAATTGAGCATTCAACAGCACTGTAGTATGATCTGTTGGATTTCATGCTGAGTAAATTATCGTGGATTAGTTATACATTTTTATTCTCAACTAGATGCTAAGTTGCCAATGTTCGAAAGCCTCCTCCTAAATGAGATTAAATTCAACAGTGGTTCTTGTTCGTTTTATGTATTAAAGCATCCGCCAAGAATAATAACAATAAACAGGATGCGGTGCATCCGGAAAGTATTCACTGCCCTTCACATTTCCCACATTTTGTTATGTTACAGGCTTATTCTAAAATAGATTCAATTAATTATTTTCCTCAAAATTCTACAAACAATAGCCCATAATGACAATGTGAAAGAAACTTGTTTGAAATCATAGCCTTTGCTCAATACTTTGTTGAAGCACCTTTTACACCAATTACAGCCTCAAATCTTTTTGAATATGATGCTACAAGCTTGGCACACCTATTTTTGGGCAGATTCTCCCATTCTTCTTTGCAGGACCTCTCAAGCTCCATCAGGTTGGATGGGTAGCGTTGGTGCACAGCCATTTTCAGATCTCTCCAGAGATGTTCAATCAGGTTCAAGTCTTGGCTCTGGATGGGCCACTCAAGGACATTCACAGAGTTCTCCTGTAGCCACTCCTTTGTTATCTTGGCTGTGTGCTTAGGGTCGTTGTCCTTTTGGAAGATGTACCTTCGCCCCAGTCTGAGGTCCAGAGTGCTCTGTAGCAGGTTTTAATCAAGAATGTCTCTGTACATTGCTGCATTCATCTTTCCCTCAATCCTGACTAGTCTCCCAGTTCCTGTTGCTGAAAAACATCCCCACAGCACGATGCCACAACCATGCTTCACTGTAGGGATAGTATTGGCCAGGTGATGACTGGTGCCTGGTTTCCTCCAGACATGACGCTTGCCATTCAGGCTAAAGAGTTCAATCTTTCTTTCATCATGGTCTGAGAGTCCTTCAGGTGCCTTTTGGCAAACTCCAGACGAGCGGTCATGTGCCTTTTACTGAGGAGTGGCTTCAGTCTAGCCACTCTACCATACCGGCCTGATTGGTGGAGTGCTGCAGAGATGGTTGTTCTTCTGGAAGGTTCTCCTCTCTCCACAGAGACACGCTGGAGCTCTGTCAGAGTGACCATCGGGTTTTTGGTCACCTCCCTGTCTAAGGCCCTTCTTCCCCGATCGCTCAGTTTGACCGGGTGGCTAGCTTTAGAAAGAGTCCCGCTAGTTCCGAACTTCTTCCATTTACGGATGATGGAGGCCACCGTGGGCGGCTGTGGCTCAGGTGGTTGAGTGGGTTGTCCACTAATCGTAGGGTTTGTGGTTCGATTCACATGACTCCACATGCCGAAGTGTTCTTCAGCAAGACACTGAACCCCAAGTTGCTCCCGATGGCAAGTTAGCGCCTTGCATGGCAGCTCTGGTACTATTGGTGTGTGAGTGGGTGAATGAGACACAGTGTAAAGCGCTTTGGATAAAAGTGTGCCATTTGCCATTTAACATTTACTGTGCTCATTGGGACCTTCAATGCTGCAGAAATGTTTCTGTACCGTTCCCCAGATCTGTGCCTTGATACAATCCTGTCTCGGAGGTTTACAGACAATTCCTTGGACTTCATGGCATGGTTTGTGCTCTGACATGCATTGTTAACTTTCCAAATCGTGTCCAATCAACCAAATTTTCCACAGGTGGACTTCAATCAAGTTGTAGAAACATCTCAAGGATGATCAGTGGAAACAGGATGCACCTGAGCTCAATTTTGAGTGTCATGGCAAAGGCTGTGAATACTTATATGCATGTGCTTTTTTGTTTTTTATTTTTAATAAATTTGCAAAGATTTCAAAAAACCTTTTTTTCACGTTGTCATTATGGGGTATTGGTTGTAGAATTTTGAGGAAAATAATGAATTTTTATCCATTTTGGAATAAATCTGTAACATAACAAAATGTGGAAGAAGTGAAGTGCTGTGAATGCTTATCAGATGCAGGTATATTGAAACTGCAATTTATAATCTCTGGCACAGTCTCACATTGAGTGACGGTTAATCCCTTACATGGGAAATTATATCAAATGTATTGTTTCCATCATACTATTGCATGCTGACTGTCATAACTCAGAACCTAAGGGAAGTATGAAAGTCTCGTAAATCTTAATTGACATTTTGTCTGTTTACCCTCCTGGAGTTAATGTAGTATTTTATTTTCTTAGCCCTTAGACATCTGAATCTTATGTACTAATATTGGCTTAAATGTGAGCAGTATGAATTGTGAGAGTGCTCTGAATAACTACCACTACTACCGTTATTCTATACCATTATCCTTCAATCTGGGTTTAGGTAATCTACCCATGCCGACTATTGCAGCTATTGATGGAGCGGCATTGGGAGGAGGACTTGAGATGGCTCTGGCCTGTGATATAAGAATAGCAGGTAATATACCTACTATACATACACTGATTGAGTTTATTTCTAGACATGAGATCTCCACATACAGCAAAGATAAACCAGGATTACATTATGCCGTGTATTCTCTGGTCTGACTGCATATTACATACAGATGGGTGACAAATTAAAGGCCAGTGTCTGTTATGCTGTAAAGGGCTTTTTCTGCGCTGATGGGAGTGTTTTCTTACAAGATGACCCTGCTCCCATTTACAGAGCACAAGGGCTCAATGAATGGTTTGATGAGAATGAAAATTATGTAAATATTATGCTATAGATTACAGCCAGCAGATCTCAACCAAATCGAAGACATAGGAGATTTTAAAATGACCTGCTAGATGCTCTCCATCACCACCATCGAAATTCTAACTAAGGGAATATCTTTGGGATGAATGGTGTTCATTGTACCAGTACAGTTCCAGAGAATTGTAGTATCTGTGCCAAGGTGCACTCATGGAGTTCTTGGTGACCCAACACCTTACTAAGACACTTTATGTTGGTGTTACCTTTAACTTGTCATCCATCTGTGTGTTGGAACATAAAATAGTACAGATAGTAAATGTGCCACTTTGATTTACCCACAGTGTGTGTATGTGTGTGTGTGTGAGAGAGAGAGAGATAGAATATGAGTGAGTTAACACCCACATATTACACTGAGAGTGAGCAGATGTCTTGTTTTCTCATCTCACACACCCAAGTTTGGGCTTGGAAATCTGCTCATGATGCCTTAGCACATATCCCACTTAACAGAAATGACGCACCATATGCTTTCACACTCATCAGTGATGCTTCTTAAAGCACATGTTAATTTCGATAGTGTTATAAATATATTTATTTTAGGGTTCATATTTAGTACCACTAGAGGGTTGCTATTTTAGAAACATCTTGGACAGAATTTAATTTAATATACAATTTTATGTCTATGTAATACTCTTTTGAGAGACCAATTATAGGATGTAAGAGGTACTGAAAATATGAGAATGAAATTATTTTGTCGTCATCATCATTAATATTCTCTCTATTTTTTTTTACCATTTCACTTTCTATGTAGCTACTTCTGCTAAAATGGGACTGGTTGAAACAAAACTAGCCATCATTCCGGGGGCAGGTAAGTCTCAGTTCCTGTGTTAGAATTTTTATTGCTGTTGTATCCCACTCAAGGTTTGTTGTGCATTCTGAGAGATGAGATCTGCACTCCATTGTTGTAAAGAGTGGTTATTTGGGCGGCTGTGGCTCAGGTGATAGAGCGGGTTGTCCACTAATCGTAGGGTTGGCGGTTTGATTCTCAGCCCACTAGTCTCCACATGCCGAAGTGTCCTTGGGCAACACACTGAACCCCAAATTGCTCCCGATGACAACCTAGCACCTTGCATGGCAACTCTGCATCCATTGGCGTGCGAGTGTGTGTGTGTGTGTGTGTGTGAATGTTTGAATGAGAAATAGTGTAACGCGCTTTGTAGAACCGCTAAGGTTAAAAAAGTGCTATATAAGTACAGACCATTTATTTGAGTTACACTATATGGCCAAAAGTATGTAGACACCTGACCAATTTCATTAGTTGTCAGTTATAATCATCAAAATTAAAAGGAATGAACACTTGAAATATATCAGTCTGTGTGTAATGAATGTATACATTATACTAGTTTCATTTTTTGAATGGAATTACTGAAATAAATCAACTTTTTGATGATATTCTAATTATATGACCAGCACCTGTGTGTGTGTGTGTGTGTGTGTGTATATATATATATAGATATAGATATATAGATGGATGGATGTGAATTGCATCAATCGACAGAGTCCCTTCACATTGATACTTTGTTCCACTGTTGGCTTTTGTGTGTTGAAGAGTTGACGCAAATGACTTTGCTCTGCAATCTGTCATTGTTTGCTAAAGTTTCAGCAGTTTACAGCAGCAAACCAAACACTGGTTCCATGAGGTCATGTTATGAATTGTGGGTTTGGAAGGAATGGGTCAATCCATGTCTGCTGGTAAGCATTATCTAAGGAATTTTTTAATAAAAACAAGTTTACTGCTTCTGTCTCCTCATTCTAAAAATAAACATTTAACAAGCCAAACAGAGCGCTATCTGTTTCTGGCATCAATATCAGGAAAAGGAGGACAAGGAAAACAAAAATTGTTCACAGCCACATGTTGAGCAGTCATAACTATGAGGTGTGATTTTCTCCTTTTGTTTGCTTAGGGTCACAGAGAACACACTTGTAACGCGGTTACATGGCGGTGACATTTAGTAATATGAGACTTTTAATGGGTTTAGGTTGAACATGGACCTCTGCCTTGTGTTTATTAGCGTAAAAAGGCCAGTGATCCTCAGAGGCTGCTGTTTTGAGAATGATGTTGTTAATGTCAGGGAAGGTGTCATGTTTTAATTAGGCTTATGGCGATGCTTGGTCTATCGGAGTAGGTGCCGTCTCAAATGTAGATCCAGATGCCCTTTGTTTTTCTTTACTGTTTCGCCAGTGGGATCAGGCTCCTGACATTTCAGCTCCTCCTCCTTGCAACTCGCACTCTGCTGAACACTTCCCCAGGGCATTTATATTGAGAGTCACTGTAATATATGTTGTGTTATATAGCATTTTATTAGAACAGGATGATGTAGCACTTTAGTCATTCATCCTAAAAAAAGCTTGGTTTGGAAGCATTGTAGAATTCATCCATAGAGACATAGTGATTTTTTTTTCAGTGGCGATTATTTTTCTTTTCATTCATTCATTCATTCATTCATTCATTTTCCTTCAGCTCTTCTTGGTGTTGGTCATGATGGCAGAAGGCTGAATAGATCAGCCCACACCTTTCTATCCCTGTCCATAGATTCCACCTCCTTCTGGGGAATCTCTATACATTCACAGGCCAACTGTGAGATATAATCTCTCCAGCAGGTCCTAGCTCGCCCATGCCTGATGCAGGTCTGGCAGAGGCCGACCTGTGGGCATCTTAGTAAGGTGCCCAAAATCTCAAACCTCCTCTCAAATTTTACTGTTTTCCTGGATTGACAAAGTTCTCAGCCTGTCACGGAGATTAAGCCCAGCAACCTTATGGAGGAACCTCATTTCTTCCACCCGTGCATGTGACTTTTTTTCTTTTGGTCACTACCCACAACCAGTGACCATGGGTGTATTATTGTTTACACTGTTTTCCCACAGTTTGGTCATTTTGCCAATTCCAACCCATTCACTAGCTCTCCCCCATTGTACAATAGTTGCCAACGAAGCACCTTTAAGACACGTGAAGCCAGCTACATCTTTTCAAACTGCTGTTTACACACCATCACAGGGCAGCTGAACACACTCCGACGACAGTACTGTCTGCCGCATACATGAGCTCACAGATGTCGCTGTGATTGACAGGGGACAGATGTTTTCTGTTGTGACACTCAGGAGCGTCTCTCTCTTTTTCTTTGATTTTCCTTAGTCTGTGTCTGTTGCCATGAAACACCTAATTCTGCCCGAGCTATACTTGTGATCTTGTCTACACTCTCACTATGGGTTGCACTAGACACTCTGAAATATTGCGGTCCTGTAGGGCTAAATGTAAATGCTCTCCAATAACCAAAGATGGAAATAGGTGCAGCCGAAGGTTGAATGCGTGTTTACTTTATTATTTATATATCTGACTTCATTTAATTAATTATCTGACTCCAGAAGATAATCTACTAGTTAGTGCTGGAGTATAATGCATCATTGTTCTGATTATATTTAATCTTAAATAGTTTCATGGTAAACTTTCATAAAAGAACGTTGCTATGTCAGAGGCTTTTATATAGCCTATAGTAAACAGTTATTTTTGTTAGCTCAGAGTTTTATGTTGATGCGCAAGCCTAGGCCTTTCCTATTTACTTGTCAGAGGTTTCATTTAAATGTGCAAGTATTAGCTTGTTACATTAACTTCTCAGTGGTCGTTTTTTAATATGTCTAACATAGGAGAACGTTAGCTTAGGAACTATTTCTAACAACCATATAAATAAAGTCATGCACTTTTAATGCAGCATACTTTCTTACAGAAGAACCAGTGAATATTTAAAGATGGCAAGAACAAATGAATTTATTAAACAAACTCACCAGTGAAGTTATACATGAAATCAAAACAAATGTAACTTACAAAATGTTGATCTGCGTCACGGACATATGATGCATGATGTTAATAGCATTAATTCCTTCTTTTTACCAGCCACTCTTGATGTTATAAACCCATTTTCCTCTTAGCAGTAAAGACTCAGGAATGTTCTATTTAGACAAAGATGAGTGATCTATGAAGTTGAGTTAATAAGATAATTCAGTCATTGTTTTTCCCACCAAGGGCAAAGTATTACATTGCTCACTTCCTTCTAATGCAGTCATGACTCCATTGGAAGACAGTTATCAGCTTTGTAGTTTTGTGTGTGAGTGTGTGTTTAGGATCACTGATCCCAAATGACGTTTTTTGGGGAAAATGTGCCGTAGTGCACATACTGTGAAACTGAGTCATTTTTTTAGGTTACATGTAAGAAGATCTTGGAAAATTCATGTGAATTTCTGATGGCACTTTTCCACTAGACAGTACAGTACAAATCCACGATGAGTAACCATTCTGAATTTAGTGACTGTTCTTGCTCAGGTATCAGGTATTGAGGAGCAAACATGGGGATGGGGCTGACTCATGACCTTGTGCTGTTTTGTCTGATGCCTCAAGATACATTTGAAATACCTTTGCATTCTTAAAGCTATTCCTTATTTTTTGATGACTAGTTTAGGAGCTTGTTATACATTTAAAAAATTTTTTTATACCTGTTATTTAGGGGAGCACCATTTGTTTGCCACATTAATATGTATTGCATGGTTAGTTCTGGGGCTTCTTTTTTCATTCAGGAAATTAACTAAATAATAGTATCAGCTCTGACAGAAGCCTGAATGTTTTCTAATGCTTGATGAGTTTGATATACTTGTGGTTTATATAGCAAAGAAGGATGACATTTTTCCTTAAACATCTTTCACCTGCTGCTTCCAAGGGACACTCTGTGCAGTGATGCAAACAACCAGTCGCAGACAGAGGAAGGTCCCAGAATTAAAGACGAGGTGGTTAGTTCTGTTTGGAAAATTGCGCACACTGTGGTGAACAAACTGAAACTGTCTGGTGTCTTTCTTAAACAAAAGGATGTATTTGTGTTGAAACGTCTTTTTTTCTTTCTTTAAAGTATACCACCAACTCATTAAAAAACAGTGAGGTGCAGTGCTAAGCACTAAATGAGATCACTAGTAAAAAGGAATTTATTATAAGCTACCTAAGTGGACATACAGTGCCTTGCGAAAGTATTCGGCCCCCTTGAACTGTTCGACCTTTTGCCACGTTTCAGGCCTCAAACCT
>JAFFST010052586.1:24192-58743 GCA_022414735.1 Noturus placidus
GAGGCCTGAAATGTGGCAAAAGGTCGAACAGTTCAAGGGGGCCGAATACTTTTGCAAGGCACTGTATGAGAAGCCATGAAACTCAATCACCTGCCCTAGAGATGTAGTGTAGATAGAAAAAAGTGGACCCAGGACTGACCCCTGTGTAACGCCAGTTGTGAGTTGCTGAGTTTCAGAAAGAACTCCCCTCCATGATACCTTGAAGAATCTGTCAGAGATATAGGATTCCACCCAGCACCGAACCGTTCCTGTGATGCCCAGGCTGGAGAAAGGATCTGATGGTTTACAGTGTCAAAAGCAGCAGAGAGGTCAAGTAGGATGAGGACAGATGATAAAGACAGACAGTTTCGGATTGCATTCAAATTTGAATATGTGTAAAGAGAATTGAGAGTCACTAACGATATTCAACCAAATGCTAAAGGAGAGCTTAGCACCTCTACCACTTTCTCCAGGGCATAGTGTGAAACTGACACCATTAAATTGTTGCAGCATCTTGCCAAAGAAGGACACAAAGCCAGTCTCTCCAAATTACAGTATGTACAACAAGAAGTGAGATTTCTAAGTCATGACATTTCTGCAAAGAGAAAGAAACTCTCAGCTGTAAGAGTATCTGCAATCCAGAAGATTCCCAAGCCTCTGACGAAGAAAGAAGTTCTCTCTATCCTAGGTATGTGTTCATATCGAAGCTCTTTCATTCTTATCTATACCATTCTATAAGCACTGCTCAGAGAGATGGCATATGCAACAGGTTGGCCAGCTCATTCTCAGGTAAGTTGGATCCAGTCGCTGAAGAGTTTTCCATGTGTACCTGCAATAGCAGCAGCTGAGAAACTGTGGTGGCATCCAGAGACCTGGTAGGTTACTCAGAATTGATCCTCTTGGTTCCACATGAGGTGTTGATACTCCTACTTGAATGGAAAACCTCACACCTGCCTACCCAACAGTGACTGCACCATAAGACTGTACTACTAGACATGCCGAATTTCACTATAAAATGATGTACTGTCCTTAACCCTGCTACACATATTCCAACAGAGGGAGACAGGGAACCAAATGACTGTGTTGTACTGACTAACAAACTCTGCTCTCCTAGAGTCGACTTGAAATATGTTCTTTTGGAAAACTCAGATCTGATCCGCTTTGTGGACAGGTCAGCGAAACGTGACCCAGAGACAGGTAAAAATCGAGTGGGCTATACAGTAGTGACTGCACACGAAACAGTCTGTCAGGAAGTCTCCCAAACCTTTCAGCACAAGCAGCTGAACTATATGCCCTCATAGAGGTATGAAGACATGCTGAGGGACAGTCAGTAAATATCTACACGGCTAGTAGATATGTACTTGCGGTAGTACATGATTTTGGGGACAATTTGAAAACATAGGAACTTCCTGACGAGTTCAGGAACACACATAGCCCACTACAAACTAATCTCTGAGCTACTGTATGTAATCCTACTCCCCAAAACTATTGCAGTATGCAAATGTGATGCACACGCTAACAAATTAGACCATGTTTTCAGAGGAAACGCTAGAGCGGACAGTGCAGCAAAGCAAGCAGCTGCAGCTATGGTGCCAAATAATCACTCCTTCTTTACAGCTTTCAGACCTCCAAGCATGATCTACGAATGAGGAAAAGGCTGTGTGGTGCAAGGCAGGCTGCACGGTTGTTGACGGAGTTTGGCGATGCCCCAGACCTGTGACAGCTCCTCTTTCTGATGCTGCAGCATGTGATGATGCAATGATAAATTACTGTGCAACCCTGTCCTCTTCTCTGCAATCTATCCACAAGCAGGTAACGGCAGCACGTCCTGCTCCAGCCATGCTGCATGATCTGAAGCCCAGAGAGTGGATCATGATCAAGGACTTCTGCAGGACCGAGTGGAACAAGCCACGGTGGTATAGGCCATTCCAGGTTCTCTTTATCATTCATTCAGCAGTGAAAGTTAACCAGAAAGCCACATGGATGCATGCAAGCCACTGCAGAAGGGTGCCAGAGCCAAGCATTGAGATGGATAAGACGGGACTTTGACAGGAGGAATAGAAAGTGATTCTCTATCAAGAGGCTTCTAGGAGGACCTACGCTCACGAGCAACGATCTGCATGTACACACCCACACACATGATGCACTAAACCCCGATACATCAACACACCAATCCCATGCTACTCCATGATAGACAGTCTTGAGTGGTATCTAGTAGCCTGCAAAATCACGGACATGTAGTTTTTGGAGAAAATGTTGACGACACGGAAACTGTACTCTTAGGAGGACTAAGAATGTCTGTTGTTACCCAGATGAGGATGGGTTCCCTTCTGAGACTGGTTCCTCTCAAACATCTTAGGGAGTTTTTCCTTGCCATTGTCGCCACTCAGTGTCTTGCTCAGTTGTGATAATTTCTCACTTTTACTGTGTGTATACTGTGTTTATATTCCTGTAAAACTGCTTTGAGACAATGTCTATTGTAAATAGCGCTATACAAATAAAACTGAATTGAATTGAATTGAATTTCATTAGTGCGTACTAATTTCATTAGTGCGTACCACTATACCCACGTGATCAGGACAGAGGTTAGATGATGTGACTTTGCTACCGCACCTCTTAGACCCCAAAGCTCCCTGGCCACAGACTACTGTTGAAGACTAAACACAAATCACTAATCGTGCACCCTTCTCCTGGTATAGGTGGTATCTGTTAGTAAGCCCTGTCATAGAAATAAACTCACAAATCACTGGGACCGTTCCCGACAACACTGTAGGTCCGGGGGTAGACCCTTAAGCTGGAAAGTTAAACCAAAGCGTGCAGCAGAAAGAGTACATGACGCACAGACTTTTACCCAAATTTGGTATTTAGCTGATCATGGTGACGGGACTAAGTGCCTAAGGCGACGTGTTTCTATAGGTCCCACATAAGCCCAGAAAGTTCTTTAGTAGACTATTGCTGCAGACTGGACGACAATTAGTAGTTAAAAGCCTGTATGCCAAGATATTGGCCGCCTCTGTAAAACGTTCTGTATCACCGTTCGTATAAAGAATCATTGCCAACAGTGCTACCCATACAACATCACACGTCCCCTTGTCACGCAGACACATAATGGTTATTCTATCATTGAACACATGTGGTCTGTGATACGCAACCCTCCGAAGACTAGCGAGACGGGAGTTGATTGGCTGAACTCAGTATTCGGGGAATGGGGCTCGTGGATATAACCGTCTGTCTACCAATAAGGTGCAATGATTCTTCTTGTCTTGCTCATTTCGGAGCAGTCTCTCACGCTCATTGAAATCACTAATGACCAAACGCTGATGTTGACAAAGACTGATTACTATCCCTATGATGACCAACCCAAGCTGTACCTTAAACCTGACTGGGTATCAGATCTTCCCAGCGACACTGACGATGACAACCCATTGACATCCATTTCACACCTATTGTAAATATTCCTTTGACCATGACGATTCTCATTTCACCCTAAATGAGCTTGCTTGATGACAGGATACTTTAAATATGCAAAAACAGCCTTAGTGTCTTCATTATGTCTGTATCTTGTTGAACCCTGAAGGGAGTCTGAAGTTCTGATGTATTCACAGCATTGTAATTTCTCTGTTAATTTTAGTTATCATATCAAACTGTTTCTTATCAGTTCACAGAATTATGTCATGCTCTGCGTTTCATATATATAGTAGTAGTTTAGTACAAGGGCTTCAGAGTGCTCTCATTATTCTATCCTGCTTTATTCTATCTTGTATTAACCATCTTTCTGTAATAAACCTTTTTACCTTCAGAGGACGAGTCTGCGAGTGTTGTCTAATTTCCATGAGAAGTATTAATAATTGGTTAAACAGGACTTGTTTAACAATACCTGAATAAGCTGTTAACTTGTTGAAGGTTTAAACAGCATTTGAAACCTTTTTTTGATCTTAATCATGTCTTAGCCGTCCAAGCTAATGGCAACGAATTTACCTCAGTCTGTAAACCCCACATTAAACGACTAATTCAGTTAACTTTCCTGATGTGCATTTTGCCATTAGTCTCTGTAATTTATGATGTTGAAGGTCACATGACAATGCCAGCATGGAGGATGTAGTATGTCCAGGACTGTAGTCATACTACACATGCATACTGATTAGTACGTAATACGGCTGCACATTTACTCAAATTTGGATCGAGATTATGATTTTGATTGCCCACGATTAAATGAACATGATCGACTGCAATATTAACGTTTAAAGTTCATCCTCCGCTAATAGAAACCTCCGCTGTAGATCAAATCAAGAGCTTCCTACACTTGCAGCCAATCATTTTGTAGTGCCAAAACCCTGAAATAGAGTTTGCATTTTAGCCCTCGAGCTGCCAGCTTCGCTTTGAGCTCCAGCATTTTGCACGAGGGGAAATCATGACATTAACATGATGATAAATGGCACTACAGAGGTTGTTGGGCACATTAAACGTCATCACGGCGAACGAAAAAAAACTTTGCAGATGAACTCAGAGCTCTAAAGTGTGACCATTTCACTCGCGTTTCTGACTGAAAAGTATTTTGTGCGACTGTGAATAAATATTTATTTAAAGATTTATAATACAATCGCGATAAAATCTACAACTCCAAAATGCATCTACGCCACGCAACAGTTACACCACGCACACTGCTTTTCATCACCTCAGTCAACCGAACAAGTGTGGAAATACTGCAAAGAAACCATTATGATAACGAGAGTAACTCCTCTGCTTCAACTTCACGATCTCACAAACCGCCATCTTTTATTGATCCTGCAAAATGACCTGAACTTTCAGCTTCGGGCAGAGTAAATAACTAATAATGCTAACGCTACAAGTTGGGTTTTAATTCAAACTTTTTTTTTAAATAATTCCTCACCAATCATAATCAAGAGTAGGAACTATTCAATCTGTAAACATACAGTACACTGCCGCTCTCCTTCACTAACTCTAATTCACTTCACTTAAACTCACGGTTTCCAGATAAAACTAGAAAAGTCAACTCCAGTATCCATGTTTTTTTAATTAATCCCCACCCAAAACACTATATTATCATCAGACATGGACACTGTACTGGGGGAACCGATCTAAAACTGATAAACAAACAAAAATAAAACTACTGAAATGTAAAGAGAAAAAATGTGCTTGTTATAAATAAATCATTTAATATAAAATAATAGATGTTATAATAACTTCATAAAATATAAATAAAATGAGAAATTAAACGTTTAATTACTAAGGGTTGCATTTAATATCACTTTGACATCAAGATTAGTAAGCTATGTCCTTAGAAAGCTATTAGCCATTTTTTTCTAATATGGATCATTTTTGTGTTAATCTACTTTTAATTAGGACTCTCTATTGTTTTTAAGATACTTAAAAATTTTATTTCATGCTTATTCATCTTATATGTTATTCATCAATTAACCAACAATATCACATTGCTATTATTTTAACTCAATTAACAGTGACCATAAGCAGAGTGCTTACATTTAACTGTTTATGACAGACCTCCTGATTAAAATTTAAACAAAAAATTCTGATCATCAGTAATGAACACCATTAAACTAAAGCACTTTGCATCTGCCGGGTAAATGAACTCACCCAATTGCATCCTATATGAGATTATTATATTTTATATATATATATATATATATATATACGCACACAATATACACAGAGCGGGTCGAGAACTGACTCCAACCCAGAACCATGACAGTGGAAAATGTCTAATAGTGTAGCTTTAAATATATTTAAGAGGAGCAGACTTCAAACAGTGAACCCTGATGTTTATTGTATTTGTTTACAAGCTGAAACAGGTTAACGGTTGTTTTTTGCATACAGTCTGTAAAATTAACTGAAAATATTACATTTAGTTTATCAGAAGGTAAATTAATTTCTCATGGCTCACATTATGTTCCTAAATTCTGTCATAATTGACAAGCTCTAGTCTTCTCATGCCTACTTGTGTGTTATATTGTGGCATGAGAAAACTTAATAAATGTGAAAATGCAATAAAAATATATTGTCACTAAAAGCAATTAATAATCGTGATAAATAATCGAGATCTCAATATTGATCAAAATAATTGGGATTACCATTTTGGCTATAATCGTGCAGCCCTAGTAGGTAGTATTTCAACGGCCGTGCAGTACGTACTGTCAGAGTATGTGATTTCGAAAGCAGCCCATGTCATCTTTGTGAATATTGAGACTAGTGCACTGATTCCAATCTCAAACACCTTAATATGACAAACGTAAAAAAGAAACACATTCTTACATTTTTTACCATAGTATACGTTAAGAAATTAATACATGACATTTTGTAAGAAAATACTCAACGGCATGGGGGTGTGATTACGTTCCTATAACAGCACTTCCCTGAATGTTTTATTCCTCTTTATAACAGCAGTTTGCCAGCAATTACAATTCTAATATATTATTATGTATTATCTATAAATGACATCATTCATTGTCATAGTTACATGACATTTAAGGTTGTGGAATGTTCATAAGACAAAGTAGCGAAAACGCTGTAGCCTCCGTCCATAAATGTTAAATAAACTGAAAACATCACCATATCAACAATTATACCTATGTTTTTCTTTGCTAAATAATAACACATTTCATAAATTAGTTTATAATAAGAATTATGTAGATTCCGCCATTCAAGTCCCTGTGAATGAGTTGTTACTATAGAAACAATCATGTATTACAACCTGGGTATTTATCTATCATTATTACCTAGCATTTGAATTACTGTCATAGCTGCTGTCATAGAAAACTAATCAACACCTTCTGAAAAATCAGAATCGAGAGTTCAATAGCAACGTGGTATGAAGTTTATTATTTGTCCTATTTTTGTACAATATTTATTTGTGTTCATACATACGCGTACGTACAATATATGCGCATTATGCATCTCTCCATCTTGTCCCTGTCTCTCTGTTTTCCTCTCGCTTTCTATTCCTGCCTGTCTTTCATCTCTTGTGTCTGTTTCTTTATACAGTATGCACTGTATAAATTATGTACGGTGAATGTCAGAGTTGCAGTCTGTATGGAAAGCACCAGAAGCACTTATGCCGAAGGTGAAATTCTCCTATGTGTGTGTGTGTGTGTGTGTGTGTGTGTGTGTGTGTGTGTGTGTAGCAGCTCTACAGCAGCAATAAGATGAAGCTTTTTCTCTCTTAGCCATACCCGACCACCCACACACACACTCACAAACAACAAGTATACACACACACACACACACACACACACACACACACATCTATATCTATATCTATCTATCTATCTATCTATCTATCTATCTATCTATCTATCTATATATATATATATATATATATATATATATATATATATATATATCCACACATACACACATACAGTGCAGGACTCAGGGAGGTGTGAAAGAGCAGAGAGACAAAAAAGTGAGCGAAAGAGACAGAAAATGGAATAGTGAACAAGACTAAGAGACAAAAATAGAAATGAAATATGGCAAATAAAATAAGTGCAGACAGAAGAGAGAGAGATCGAGAGAGAGAGAGAGAGAGAGAGAGAGAGAGGGACAGAGTTGGACACACAGAAGAACACACTTTACTGGACTTACTCTTTTAGTCTGTGTTTCTCTCTCATTCTCTCTCTCTCCTTTTCTCACTTGCCTGTTTTTATTCTCTGCTTCTGATGATGTTACAGTCGCTAATGAAAACTGTGTGTATTGATATTAATATTGTACAAACCTATTTTAAATAATAATAAAATCCACTAATACGCTTAAAATACACAATATTTTGTTAAGCTGTCTTTATTAAGAGTCTATGTGTGTATGTGCAAGCATGTGTGTGTGTGTGTGTGTGTGTGTGTGTGTGTCCTGAGGGTAGAAGCCAAATCCAGAACAGTGATCACCATGCACATTGAAACAGAGAGAGCTCCGTCTCACATTGAGAGAAAGCTAAACTGGAGAGATGACAGACAGACAAGGACAGAGCAAATACAAATAGACAAATAGAGAGAAGGACAGACAGCTAAAGAGAGAGTGATAAAGAAGGAGAGCGATAGGAAGACTGTGCTGATGAATGTGTGGGTGTGTTGAAACAGAGAAAGCAAGATTAATAGAAATAGTGAGAGCAAGAGTGAAAGTGCCCATCACTCCATGTATCTCGTTACTTAGCAACTGAAGCAGCCAGGTGCTTTATGACTTGACTGAAACAACCACACCTTCATTAGCACATATACACCTTCACCAACATGCCCACACCCTCACTAACACACCTATACCTTCACCAATACACCCACACCATCTTCAGCACAGCTACACCTACACCTTCAACACACCCACACCTTCACCAACACATCTATAACTTCACCAATGCAGTTACACCTATACCTTCAGCAATAGACCAACACCTTCACAATACACCCACACATTTACCAATACACACACACACTTTCTTCAACACAGCTACATCTACAGCTTCACCAATACACCCACACCTTCACCAATAGACTAACATCTTCACCAATACACCAACACCTTCACCAATAGACTAACATCTTCACCAATACACCCACACCTTCACCAATAGACTAACATCTTCACCAATACACCCACACATTCACCATTACACCCACACCATCTTCAACACAGCTACACCTACACATTCACCAACACACCCATACCTCCGTCAACATAGCTACACCTACATCTACACCTTCACCAATAGACCAACAACTTCACAAATTCACCCACACATTCAACAACATCGCTACACCTACACCTTCACCATCACACCCACACCATCTTCAACAAAGCTACACCTACACCTTCCAAAACACACCCACACCTTCACCAATAGACCAACACCCACACATATACCAGTACATCCACACATTATTTTCATAGCTACACCATCACCAATAACCCCACACTTTCATCAACCAAGCTACATCTACACCTTTACCAATACACCCACGCCATCACCAATAGACTAACATCTTCACCAATACACCCACACATTCACCATTACACCCACACAATCTTCAACACAGCTACACCTACACCTTCACCAACAAACCGGCACCTTCACTAATAGACCAACACCTTCACCAATAGACCAACACATTCACCAATAGACTAACATCTTCACCAATAGACTAACATCTTCACCAATAGACCAACACATTCACCAATAGACCAACACCTTCACCAATAGATTAACATCTTCACCAATAGACTAACACCTTCACCAATAGACCAACACATTCACCAATAGACTAACACCTTCACCAATAGACCAACACATTCAGCAATAGACTAACATCTTCACCAATAGACTAACATCTTCACCAATAGACCAACACATTCACCAATAGACTAACATCGTCACCAATAGACCAACACCTTCACCAATAGACCAACACATTCACCAATAGACTAACACCTTCACCAATTATCTGTTAAAATTTAACTGATTAGAAAACATATTTACCCTAGCTCATTAGAAGGAAAAAGAAATCCCACACACTACTCAAACTGATCATTATCAAGACAGCTGTGATAAAGCCACACTTTATGTTAACATATGCCACAATATCATGAAACAATAATGCCATATACCCAGGAGTGGCACAAATATCTGGGTTTGCAGAAAAACAAGTTTATTTTTAGTCATTAGGATATGAAATGTTTTTTTTTTTTAAATAACAGATGCAAAATCGCACAAATAAGGATTAAGTGATATTTTTAGAAAGTGTTTGGATCAGTTTCTGCCATGAGCTATTATTTAAAAATGTGAAAGAACTACAGCTTAAGACATGTTTGGGACATCTTCCTACTGGTCGCAGCATTCGTTACACTAATGAAAGTGTATATAAGTGGAATAAAAAGGGTAATATCTGGACCTTTCTCCATTCTTGAGCACTCAGACTATTTGTTCACACCACTGCCTCTTTAGAATTAGATCTACAGAAAATGATATATAATGTAATTCAAGGTGGTAACTTTGTGATGTTATCATTTTGGCTGAGAGAGAGAAAGAGAGAGAGAGAGAGAGAGAGAGAGAGAGAGAGAGAGAGAGAGAGAGAGAACAAAAGGAATTGCAGAAGGGTCTAGAAAAAAAGTATTGAGGAGAGGGAATTTTGTTGAAGAAGCATCAAAACCAACTCGTACTTCATGCCATAGGCCTGCTTGTGATTCTCATGTATACAAACATACATATTGAAGTATCAATATACAGTAACACTACTTAGTTTGTTCTGGGACCTTGCAACCCCTTGGGCATCCCTTAGACTATTGTTTTTACTTGGATATTGTCTGAACTTACATAAGGACAGCAGGTTTCAATCCATTAAGCAAACATCAATCACTATGTTTTCACAAGACAAAATAAGTAGGCCACAAAATCTCTAGGGGTGGAGTATAGATTGTTTGTGAGTCGCTTTGGTTAATTTCTGATTTCCAAAGCTGTTTCATCAATCTGAGACCATTTGGAATGCTAAAATGGACCAAATGTGAAAACACTGTACTATCAAGTTAGGATTAAGATAGCTAGTTTTGGTGAAACAGCATTACCTCATTTCTATAATCATTAGAAATATATTCCACACAGTATGTGTAAATCAGCGTAGGTAACCATGTGGGTGGTTTCAGCAAATAGAACAGTTTCTATGATGTCAGTAAGAAGCAGCTTGGCAGGTAATTTTTTTTAGAATCAGTTTATTTTATCTACATATAATCTGTTATGACCCAAGTCTTTACATTGCTACATTCATGAGAAACGTGAAACCTCACCAGCATCAATCTGGTCCACACTGTGTGGAGATGCGAGAGATGCTGAGAGCCGTCCTATTTTATTAAAGTGAACTAACTGAGTGTAGGAAAATCCCCACAGGAGAACGTAGACCGGCTGCGTCCCAATTCTCCTGCCCTCCTAACCTTCTTTTAATCCTCCGGCCTCCTGTAGCACCCTGCATCAAATGCAGCAGATCAAACAGAGTGCACTAGATCGGCCACAGGTTTTTAAGGTCACTATTAATTCTAAAGTACTCACTTACAGCAGTGTTGCAGAAATCAATTTACTGCAAGGTTCATTACATAAACAAGTGACCACATATACAGTTGAGGTTATACATTTACATACGCCTTGCAGAATCTGCAAAATGTTAATCATTTTTTAAATAAGAGCGATCATAAAAATTGCATTTTGTTTTTTTATTTAGTGCTGCCCTGAATAAGCTATTTCACATTACATTTGTTTACATATAGTCCACAAGACACCATAATAACTGAATTTACACAAATTAACCAGTTCAAAAGTTTGATTCTTAATTGTCATATCACAGCAAACCAGTGACTACATTTCCCATTCTGCACTGTGGACTACAAGCATGGCCACCATGGATGGCAATTCCCAGAACACTCTCCTTCATTGTAATCAGGCACACCTGCATCCAATTCACAGCACAATCACAACCATAGGTTAAAATGACTTTCTCTGCATTCAATCTTTTTGAAGTAAACGCTCATTTGCCTGGTCTCTGTCATTACCAAGCCTTGATACCGTGTTTGTTTATTCTGGTTTTGACCTTGTTCTTGTTTTTGACATTGTCTTTTTGCCTTACCTTGTTTAGACTGTTTGCCTGTTCGCCTGACCTATGCCTGTCTTTGTTTATTGATTTTTGCCTGATCCTTTGGACTTGTTGTTGCTTCATTAAACTGCTATACCTGCACTTGCTTCACCCTCCAAAGACTCTATCAAGCTTCCTCAATGGGTTGCCATGGATCCCCCAGAACCATACGATGAATTTTTCTCCTACCCTGAGTATTATATTTTCGACTGCCAATTACATTTTTTTTTGAGTCTGGTGCACCCCAAGCCTGACCAGCGGCAGTGGCTGGGGTTCACACTCTCCTGGCTCATTGGTCAAGCCCGCCAGTGGCCCATACAGAATCCAAGGGTCTTCACAATGTAACTCAGTTTGTGCGACGACTGATAAAGGAGTTTGGGAGTCCAGAGTACACCCCCAACCTGGATGTGTTTTTGGAGAGGGCCAGTCTCATGAATGAACCTGCGAGGCCGCTCACCACCTACTACAAGTCAACCTCCTCCTGAGTGCTCCAACCTGAGACCCACGAGGTGGTCTCACAGCCCGAGCTAAGGCAAGAGGTCAACGTGGTGACCTCCTCCCCAGAGCTCCAGCACAAGAACCATATGGATGTCTCATCTCCAGAGCTCCAACATAAAGTCAAGTAAAGTCCGAAGTCCGAGGTCGAAGAGGCGGCCTCCCAAGACACGTACCTGTCCGAGGTCAAAGAGGTGGCCTCCCATGCAACGTTTCTGACAGAGGTCGACGAGACGGACTCCAACACCAGGGGGTTCTGTCATATGACAGCAAACCAGTGACTACATTTCCCATCCTGCACTGCGGACTACAAACATGGATGCCATGGACCACTTTGGACTTCTTGTTGTTTTATTAAACTTCCATACCTGCACTTGCTTCTGTCTGTGCCTCCTTTATGTGACCTTAATACTGTGTGTTGTTACCTGGATAATCAACAACTGTGTTTATGTTTTGTGATAGTTGTTCATGAGTTCCTTGTTTGTCCTGAGCATTTAAACTACCCACTGTTCTTCAGAGAAATCCTCCAGGTCCTGCACATTCTTTGCTTTTCCAGCATTTTCTGCATATTTGACCCCTTTCCAACAGTGGCTATATGATTTTAAGATCTATCTTTTCACACTGAGGACAACTGAGGGATTCGTACACAACTATTACAAAAGTTGTGAACATTCACTGATGCTCAAGAAGGCAACACATTACAGTAAGAGCTGTAAGACCTTCTGCGAGGCAAATGTAAACTTATGACTTCAATCTCATAAGAAAACAAAGTATATCATATGTAGTATTCCAAATAAATTGATCAGTTAGTGTGCCTTTATACAGTTATTATAGTATATCTATACCTAAACTGGACAGTTGCTTTGAAAATCTCATGGCCTTTTTCCTATCTTCAGTTGTCAAGTTTTGCTGAGCTTGTTCCTACTATAGCCTAAGATTCCTGTTCTTGGCTGACAGAAGTGGAACCCAAAGTGATCTTCTGCTGTTATAGTCCAGCCACCTCAATATGTTGTACATTCTGAAAAAAATTTCTGTTCACCCCAGTTTTAAAGAGTGGTTATTTTAGTCACTGTAGACTTCCTTTCAGCTCAGACCAGTCTGGCCATTATTAATACTTGTATTAATACCTGAGTCACTGTTAGGTTAGATGTTGGACAGAGTAAGACAGATTGAACAGTGTTTGTTTCAGCAATTGAAAGTGCTTAATTTAACAGAGGGATGAAGGAAGAAAATGAATGAGGGAAGGAGAAATATTTGGACAAAGTGTGGAATTTTGGCACAGTAATTTGTGAGTCCTTGGGGTCTTTGTGTTTAAAATTTGGGCATTTGGGACACATTTGGTTCTATGGTCAAATGAAATCAAAATAGAGAATTTTGGCAATAAACATATGGAAAAGTACCTCATGCCCACAGTTAAATATGGTGGTGGCTCTTTAATGTTTTGGGGCTGTTTTTCTGCCAGAGGACCTGGACATTTTTTTAGGACATATGGCAGCATGAACTCTATCATATATCAAAATATATTAAATGAAAACTTGAGTGCCACATCCAAAAAGCTTAAAATGGGCAGTGGTTGGATCTTTCAGTCGGACAATGATCCAAAACATACATCAAAATGAAAAAAAAAAAATGGAAATTAAGGTCCTGCAATGGCCAAGTCCAGTCCACCGACTTGAAAAACATATAAAACCTGTGGGGTGAACTGAAGATGAGAGTCCACCAGTGTGGACCTCGTAATTTTGATGGACCTGGAGAGATTCTGTATGGAGGAATGGTCTCAGATACCATGTATTCTCCAACCTCATCAGGCATTATAGAAGAAGACTCAGAGCTGTTAGCACAGGGAGGTAGCACAAATTATTGACTAAAAAGGTGCCAATAATTGTTGCACACCTATATTTAACAAAGATATTTTTTTTATAAAACTGTGTTTTGTTTGCAATTGTTTGATATTCATGGTAGCGGAGTATATTTGTGATTTTTTTTTTTTTTACAAAAGTTCAAAAGGTTCAACAATAAAGACAATTTTTCACAGTTTTCTTTGCTCATATTTACCAAGGGTGCCAATATTAGTGGAGGGTACTGTAACTGCAAAAGGGGGGCTTTAACTTTGACATAAGAAAAAAAAATGCCATGTCAGATGATCAGGAAGTGCTGTTTGCACTTCCTTTTCTGCAATCATATGGCGTGAAGCTGTGCTCTCAATATTTAGGCAAAACTACTTAAAGAAAACATTGTAAAAACTATCTGAGATAAGTTAGCATTTATTTTTCTGTCATTTAAACATCCCGTTTAAATATTTTAAGTATTTTTGTTAAACGGTAAAATGTAAATGTTGTCATATGGGGTGATGGGCCACATGGATGATAATGGAACTGTAGTATGTGCATTCATGGATTGTAACAGGCCTAAATAGCATTAAAGTCTAGTCTAGGCTTCTAGTCTAGTATATTTACATTTTTTCACATTCAAAGTAAGGAAAACTGTTGTAATTTCAGACATTTTGTAATTTCACACCTTATTTTCTAAATTTTATTTTATATATATATATATATATATATATATATATATATATATATTGTGCTTCAAGAGAAAACATTAAGGATGCAAGTGGATAATTCAAAAGATATTTCACCCAAAACTAATTTTTGTATGTATTTTAGTGAGTAAATTCCTCCACATACTCTTTACAACTGTAATTCCTTTCTAGAAAATATAACTTTTACATGCTTACTAAGTGGAAAAAAAAACTCTGCAACTTATTGTGTTATTTTTTGACTATGTGATACTTCCACCATTGCAAACTGTTGCCATATGGAAATAATTTACCACCTACTTCAACTAATTCAAGTAATAAAAATCCATAGAAAAACATTTCTTGATGTAAATGTAATAATTCATGCAGTAGAGGGTTAGTCTATTAAGATGCATTCCACAGTTTCTGGATATTCAGACTCTAGTTATTTATCTGGTTACAGAAACAACTGGACCAAAACCCACTTAATGCTTCAATTGTCTCATCTACACTCTCATCTCATATCGCATGTGTTAGGAACAAATGGATTTTCTAATATGACTCCGCTTTCACTCTGTTTTCACTACCTAAAGGGCTACGGGGATAGGTTTCACAAGCTTATTTTATGTTTTACAGTATGGGAAGCAGCCACATGAATTTCAAATATGAACAGTGTTTTTATATATATTATACATGTCATGTCTAGTTTTGTCATGTCTTGGCTTGATCCTAATACCACAGTTTCATTGTGGCATACAGACGAGAATCTGGCCTATTTTCATCTGGACCATTCCCAGACGTTCCCAGATCATGTTGGATCCAAAGCCTACCCCAGGAACTCTCAGCACAAGGTGGGAATACACTCTGCAAATTCTAGTCCATCTTAGGGTACCATATCTACACTCATTCACACTTAGAGGCAATTTAGAGTAATCTACCTACACTCTAAAAATGCTGGGTTGGTTTTTAATTTACCCAAATTCTGGATTGACACTTTTGGGTCGTTTAATTGGGTTTCCTTTCTCAGTCCTGGATAGTTCTTTGGTAGTTTTGTGTAACCCAACTTCTAGATAATTTTCACTGACAGTTGAATCAATGCACCCCTACCGCTCCCCGACACCTCAGCCCAGTTCCATGGGTCAAATCAACTCAGAGCAGACTGTTTGAATTTGCCTCAGGTGGAGGTAGTGGGTTTCACATGGACAGACTGTTAGATTTATTTGGAGAAATAAGGTTCGTATCATTATATTTAACCATAAAACCATTACTGTACAAAAGAAAAAGCAAAAATGTGAGATAACAGTCCAGTTTACATAACATTAAATACACCGCTATCTTTGTTAGCTTTGGCTTACTTGTTTGTAATGCCCACTGGATCGTAAGTTGGTTGCTCAATTTTTTGTGTGAATGTTTTAAACATCTCCTTTGATCAGAGTCTGACATTTTTGTCTTAAACTTATGACTTATTTGAGTAATATATTTCAAAGTCTATATATAAACACCACTTTAGCAGCTCTAGCAATACAGTTCTGAACACCTTCTCATGTATAAATAACCCTGAAAATATTAACCCATTTATGAAATAAAATGAACCCAGCATTTTTGTAAAAATTAAACCATCCTTTGAGTTGAAAACACAACCCATTTGCTGGGTTATAATAAACAATGCAACTTGAGCAACAGTTGTAAATGATGAACAGCCAGATCTAGTGAGAATGGTGTATCTTGCTTCAAATTCTACTCTACTGAAGTTTAAGTGCAGACACAGCAGGTGTAATAAAATTAGTGCAGGGATATTTAGTGTGTCTGTGAATGCTAATGTGTAACGTCATGCTGTTTTTTCGGTTGTTATATTATACTCCATAACAAATGTGATGCAAAGTATAATGTTATTTTGCTAAATGAAAGGTAGAATAAAACCTCATCAAACAGTTTAAACAATAAATGGGCAAAGACTGAGAAGTTTACCCGGATTTTAAACATCTACCAATTGTGGTGTCTTGTAAGTGGTCATTTGTAAGATATTTCCCACCTCAGGACGTTAGATATACTAAGTGAAAAAAAAAACATATCTTTTGTGTGCTCTGTGGGAGCATGTAAAGCTCATAAAAAGCTATTTTAACCGCATTTTTACAGTTACAGTCCTGAGTACCTACTGGTATTGTGAAATTCAAAATGAATGCAAATTTTTGGACTGAAATTGCAGTACAGCAATAACAAGCTAGCCAGCTGACACTAACGAGTAGCTTAGGAACAACCTAGGCAGACGATAGTGAGCCGGCTAATGTTGGTGATGACTCTAAGTTTGATTATTAACTTGATTATTATAGATTTAAACACATACTGTGCGTATATTAACTGATTTAAAGCCAATACCATAATAAACTAATTTAAAATTAGAGAAGGGAGACTTTACAATGTACACATTGAGTGCAGCCATGTTGATTTGACGTCACTGTAAACGGGGAAAGAAATGGTGGTTGAGCGAACTACCCCAAGTTGACATTACAGGTTGAGGGTGTGTTTTCAATGTTTTTTACTGGTTGCAACTTCAACTCAAACACAGCATTATTGGTGAGTCACTTGCTTTAAATTATTGAAAACATGACATAATTTCCATAATTACTTTAGAGTATTTGCTACATTCCGCACACCATCCAACACAGGCTGGATGCCTTAATGTCTATTATACTGTGTGTAGAGGAAACAAAAATTCAAACATGGCATACACATTTTCCCTTTGTTTCCTCTTCACTAAATCCCTTTAATCATTTCCTCAGTGGTCCATATTTGATCATATATGTGGCATGAGAATGGTAGGTTGTTTAATGACATTGTACTTTAGCAAGAATTTAAATTTTCTTCTACATCCACCTGAAGTCTATGGGGTGTCTTCGGTGGACCTTTCTATCATAGCATCTCAAGATGCAGAAGATCCAGAATTGATTCTCTATTTTTAAATATTTGGATGGCCTCTGGTGCTGTCCAGCAAGCTTGGAGAACAGCCCTTGACTTATCACAGTGAAATTGATCAATTTGTCGTTTGGGATCATTTGAATATTAATCCTTGGGGTTTCCCTGAACGCCAAGGAAGCCTCATCTAATGTATCTTTTCCCCAAACTGTCGCTCATTTGCAAGCATTTTGGTAGCATGACATTCTAACTGGGGCACAGAAAACGTTTACTCTGCACTCACATTCACCACACTCTCATTCAGCAGTCAGATATGTTGGGAAATGTCTACTGAGATATGGGAGGCAGTTTTATAAAAATACATAATGATCAGATTTTGAGTGTTCATCTAAACACAGTCAGTGTCTCAGCAGTGTATACAGGGAGCCAAGCTGAGGCAGTGAAGACTCGCACCTTACCTTGACACTGAAATCCTTGTTTCCCAAAACCCCTGGAACAAAGAGAAACGGTAATTAATCAAAACTTTCTTTCTTAATTTAGTGCACACTGAACGTGCTGCATTTCCTTTCATCTATAATCTTTTAAAAAGGATACACACCCCCAAAATATTACATGTACATTTAACACAGTAAATTATATTATTCATACTTTATAAAAGGTGCATTCTGAATAGAGTACATGAATTTTTATTCATACTTTAGAAACAATTTACTTAGCTGCTATACTATAATAAAAAAATGTAAAACTTTTTAAAAAACTTTAGATATGGTGCACACTCAAAATGCTATCCGTAATTAAGTGCATACTTAAAATACTAGCTTATATTGACTTTGTCATACTTAAGTAACAGCGCATGCTCAAAATGCAACATGTACTTTTATAATATAGAAATTGTGCATTAATCAGATATTAATCAGAACTTGTGTTCATACTCAATCAATTCCAGGTGCTTTTATTCATACCTAAGAAATGCTTCTAACATTTATATTCATAATTTTAGTGACAAAGCACCCTCATAACTTTTACCCAGGTGCACACTCAGCGTTTTAAGTACTTTTATTCATAGCCTACTTCAGATACAGTATATACTACTTGTACATACAGTCCAAAATACTACTTGTGCATTTATTCACACTTAATAAGTCGTGCACATTTGAGGTTCCATAGCCTGCATTGGTTTTTCAAACATGCAGACTGAATGTAGTCTATCTATCCTGCATTTACGTTTAGCTATTTAAAAGCCTAATTAATTCATTAAATGGCTTTATGGTGTTCCACCCAGGGTGTATTTACGCCTCGCGCACAGTTTTCCCGACATCCACCGCGACCATGACCAATATAAAGTGGCAACTGTAGATGAATGGATGAAAAATGAATTAGTTCTGTATTTAGTATTTATTTATGCTTGCATGGGTGTGTTTTTTTAATCGCAGTATAGCTGACATTTCACGCGCGCGTCCTGGGCGAGTCTTGGTGTGTGTTTTCTCACCAGATGAAGTCGGTACAGTGGCTGCAGAAGGTGGGCTGCTTGAAGAAACGCGGGATGAATTTGTGGTCCTTCACCTCGTGCACGTTCTTCTGGCGGAGCGCGCCCTGCCGCGCGAACCCGCGGAGGCGCGCGCCCTTCTCCTCGCCATCACTGCCACTGCTGCACGGAGTGCTGTCCGCCATTGACCACCGCCGAACCGTTAACCGGAGAGGGAAACAAACTACAGCAAACACACTACCGACTCCGGTAAAACGGGAGAGAGAGAGAGAGAGAGAGAGAGAGTGTGTGTGTGTGTGTGTGTGTGTGAGTGAGTACAACGGGGCCGGACCCGACACTGAGCGACTCGGTTAACAGAGTGTGAAAGCGCGCGGGGGGTGTGAGACACAGCTTCAGTTTCCGCTCCGCACGAGCCGCTTTCTCACCCAAACTGGCAGAACACTTTTGCACCGAAACTCCTCCCTCATCACTCAGTTTGTGTCACTCTCTCGCTTTTTCTGTCTCTGTCTCACTCTTTCCTCTCCCTCCCTTTTCGTTCACTCAATCTATCGCTCCGCATCTCTCTCTCTCTCTCTCCCTCTCTCTCTCGCTTTCTCTCTCTCTCTCTCTCCCTCTCTGTCTCTCTCCCTGCCTCTCTCTCTGTCTCTCTCCCTCTCTCTGTCTCCCTCTCTGTCTCTCCCTCTCTCTGTCTCTCTCCCTTTCTCTCTCCCTTTCTCTCTCCCTCTCTGTCTCTCTCTCCCTTTCGCTCTCCCTCCCTCTCTCTCCCTCTCTCTCCCTCCTTCTCTGTCTCTTTCTCTCTCTCTCCTTCTCTCTCTACCTTTTCGTTTACTCAATCTATCGCTCCGCATCTATCAATATCTCTCTCTCCCTCTCTCTCTCATTCATACTTTCTCTCTGTCCATCCTGCTATCATTTATCTATCTCCGTACGCCACTCTTTTCTGTCACCCTCTCACCTTTCTATCACCCTCAATCTATCTACCTATCTATCTCTTGCATCCATTTCTTTCTTTCACTCTTTCTCCCCTAACTGTGGCTCTACATTTCTTTGTTACACTTAGTTGATTGTGTAATTTCTCAGACGTCTGGTACATAATACATTAGAATTAAAATCTCTCTCTCTCTCTCTCTGTCTCTCTCTCACACACACACACACACACGCGCAGACACACACACACACACACACACACACACACACACACAGTCAAGCAAAACAGGACCACTAATGCATTGTTTCAAATGTTATGTAAAGGAAGAATATGAAAAGACATGAAAACCTTGGAAATCTCTCTCTCTCTCGCTCTCTCTCGCTCTCTCTCTTACACACACACACACACACACACACACACACACACACACACACACACACACACACACATACACACAATATGCAGGAATGAGTAAGTACTGAATATGAGTCACTCCCTCTTCTAGCTCCTCCACTTTCTCCTTCGGGTTAAACTAACTACCGCCATAACTGATGGATTGATCAGTTTTTTTTTTTGTTTGCTGTTTTTTTTTTAATACACACACACTGCCACCTGCAGGCCACACTGTATACTGTTGAATAATATGACGCCTCCAGATAACCTCCAGGGATAGTGTGAAACACCTGGATACCTCATTATGCATGCCCATGCAAGTCATGTAGTGACACATGATGCAGTGTTTTTTTTTTCAGTAAATACCAGCATCATGTAAAGATGTCTGCCTGAAACTTCCTCACCAAGCTGGCAGCTCTTCCAAATGATATGGAACCCTGGCGATTATTCAAGGTTCACAAAACTAATTACCCAGATGAGGATGGGTTCCCTTCTGAGTCCGGTTCCTCTCAAGGATTCTTCCTCATTTCATCTTAGGGAGTTTTTCCTTGCCACGTTCGCCACTGGCTTGCTCATTGGGGATAAATTCACACACTTAAAATCTATATCCCGTGTTTTATATGTTTCAGTGAAGCTGCTTTGAGACAATGTCCATTGTTTAAAATGCTATACAAATAAAATTAAATTGAAATTGAATTCACTTCAATCACATTCGTAACTGGTATTATATTTCACCCCTAGTAACTAACATGTGAATCACCTGGATGATGTATGAGGAATAGGACTCACTTTAGGACGACCATTAAATGTGCTCAGAGACGACAAAATTAACTTTGGAGAATCTGGAAAAAGTACACAGTGAAACCCAGGTAGCAGCATAGACTTCCTGAAGCGGCACAACTCTAATTAATGTGCACTAGCAGATGTTTTTCGTAGAGTGGTATGTCACAGTGAGTTGATGTCCAGTGACTCTTGGCTGTAGGTGATGCTGACCACCCAGTGAGCCAGTCTGTGTTTGGACAATGGGGCCTGTGTCTTTGTCACATGGCAGATAACATGTTAATCTGAAGACTAGATGGTTGCACTCTGGTCTAAATAATACCACAGGGCACAGCTAATGCCTAGCCGTCAATGAAGTAATTTCTATGTATCTTGGAAAGTCAATCAGTGCACCAATGAGGTGACCACCATTCATGGAACTGATTCTACTTAAGGTCTTTGCCAATCACAAGCAAGTCTGTGTCCTAATAGCGGAATTCCGTGCAATGATGGACGAATCAATGGTAGAGGAGGAGAGGCCCAACCTGTTCTAGCATGACAATGCCCCTGTGCACAAAGCGAGATCAATAAAGACACAGTTTTGAAAGTTTGGTGTGAAAGAGCCTTCCAATTAGTGCTTAGTGCTCAGTTTCTGTGTTTATATCTAGGCTGAAAACATATTTGTTTAGTCAAGTGTTTTGTGAATAGATAGATCAGAAGTAAAGGAGCAGATCTACAGTGGACAGTTCACAGGCAGAGAGTGTTGTGGTGAACTGGGATGTTGGCTGCTGAGGATGGTATCACTTATACACCATGAAGATGGCTTTGCACTGCAGTTGCTATAATAGCCTTAGTACAGCAGTTGCCATGAACAGTTTTGCACTCAAATCTTCATCAGTGAACAGTTGATAACTTCAACAAAACTTTTTTGGTATACAGTTATAGAAGGGAATTATTTATAATTGCACTATACATTTATAATAGAAGATATAAATATAAATTTTTAATAGATGGATAAATCTATTGGTTATAGCGTGCAATGACACTACATTTATGTAAAATGAACTATATGAGTAAAGATACAAATGACACCTTCACTGCATCCTGAAAAGGTGAAAAGTGACAGACACAGCATGGTTTGTGCATGTACTGCATCACTTTTTTTTACATGAAATTTGATATGGAAAAAATTTGCCTGGCAAATAATTGAAGCACCATAGATGAGGAACGTCATATTATATGCTATGTTCACCGTTTCCTGTATATCACTATGTAGGAATTTGTCCTTTCTGAGAACCAAATGCTCATATTATCCTTTCCAGTTGGGTAATGAGGTTGAGTGGGTATACTGCTGTCTTTAGTTACATCATTGTTTTTTCATGCCATGTGTGTGTGCACAGAGCAAATGATGTTGGTGCTCAGCAAATTTGTGTTTCCTCTGGTTCACACTTGAATGTGTGTGTGTGTGTGTGTGTGTGTGTGTGTGTGTGTGTGTGTGTGTGTGTGTGTGTGTGGAGGAAGCAACAGTCAGGTTATGCCTCAGACTGCACAATTTCAAAGCATTAGCATCTCTATCTGTATTGTGTCTGAGAGCCGGCATCTCCCCGCTGTAATTTTGGTGCATAAAACCTCCACCACACACTCAAACACTAGTGTTTACTGAATAGCACATGCATGTGTGTAAGCAGGTTGTAGAAGCACTGACAAGACCACAAGCTGATTTATACATCCGTGAAAGAGACACAGAGATACAGATGTACCAAAGAGTCAGAGACAAAGAAAGATTGAAAGAAATAAGTCCGGAAACAGAAGTGAGAAAGTCAGGAGTGAGAGATTGAAGGAGAAGAAAGACTAAGACATACAAGAGACAGACATACATAGAGATACAGTTGAATGTAAAAGTTTACTTCCTCCATGGATTCTGGATAAATGTTTATGTTTTTGTAACCAGACAGTAATCCAACACATGAGACAAATTAAAAAAAAAAAAATTAAAATATACATTTTGGTATGACACAACAAATTAACCTCTCACTCACAGACACACACGTACAGACCGTGTGATTACGCTGGTATCCACCTGTTGATGCACCGCCCCCTGCTGGACAACAGCTGACATGCACCGTCACTCAATCACAGAGATACAGAACGTTGCCATCCTAATACTAGCATTTGGGTTGCTATGATGAGTCCCATTAGGTTACAGATTTAGGGACACCGGTCCTACGTTACTCATTTGTAGATTACTTTGTGGCTCTGTGCATTCTTTGCTAATATTTCAGCAAAGCAGTCCTAGGTCTATGTATAACAAGTGTATGATCTGGCATTTGTGTAATACCATGATGTAGTCTTAATTATTCTGCAATGAAATCTGTGCTCCTTTATGGACTTTAGGTAGTAGTACTCTATTAACTTAGTTTGTAGATAGACGGCAGTTGTGAATATTACCTAATCTGGCTCACTCGTTGAAGATCGGTAATTTTTATCCCACCAATCTTCAACTGTCTAGTTTCAGTGTGTACAGACCCACTGTAGCCTCAGATTCCTGTTCTTGGCTGAAAGGAGTGGAACCTGGAGTGGTTTTGTGTTGTTGTAGCCCCACCTCCTCTAGGTTGGACGTGTTGTGTGGTTGGAGATGCTTTTCTGTTCGGCAGGGTTATAAAGAATGGTTGAGTTAGCATAGCCTTTCTGTCAGCTTGAACCAGTATGGCCATTGTCATCTGACCTCCCTCATTAACAATGCATTTATACCTGCATGACCACTGCTCACTTGATTTTTTTCCCCCTGCACCATTCTGTGTAAACTCTTCAGGCTGTTGCTCCTGAAAATCCCAATAAATCAGACTGTCTGGCACCAACAAATACACCACTGTCAAAGTCATCGAGACCACATTTTCCTCCACATTCTGAGATTTGATGTGAATGTTAACTGAAGCTCTTTACCTGTATCTGCATGATTTTTTGCATGACACAGCGGTCACTAAATTGGCTTATTAAATAATCGTATGAATGAGCAAGTAAACAGGTGTTCCTTTTAAAGTGGATGGTAAGTGTATCTTGGCAAAGCTGTCGAGTGGGGGCAGGTGTGCCCCACTGAGGAAATGGTAGAGACCTACCAGTGCCTACTAATAACTGGCTGCATACATTTCTTGGCATGGCTGGTTCTTACAGGGTTTCGGTCATAATTTTGCTATTGTACATTCAACACTGATGATCTTAGTCCAAAGGTTCAGTGGGAAGCTAGCCCAAAGGCATATGACCATGTCAAAGTCTTGCAGGTCAGTGAACATTTGTGATTGCCCCAAGCTTTGAGAAACGTTTTCACCTTGCAGTTCATGCCAGTGAAGCCAGTTCAAGTGCTGTTCTCCTTCAGATATGGCCAGATCACTTAGATCAATTTCTTTCTTTTTTTAAGTTCACTCCTCATAAATGGGTTTACTTTACTGGAAAAATAGATGCATGCTGTAACCCTATCTGTCCAGCATTTAGAGTTTTACTGAATTCATGTAGCCCCTTTATGGACTATAGGAATCATAGGTTTCAGATGAGACTGCAGGAGACCATGTTTTTTTGGTGCTCATGAAGGAACCCTCTATGGAAGGGTGTTTGAGATTTGACGATTTATAAAATTTTGCCCAAAAATAATAATGCCAGAGACAGGAAGATAAGACATTATAAATCACTTTATTGGGTAATACATAGTAACAGTACAAAACAGCTGCGTTTAACGAGAATGTGTATGCTAACAACCTAGTGAGATTGATGACCATTTCACCTGCGCTTTATGGCAATATCCTGCCAAGATATGTAACCAGCTCAGTGAAAGAATATTAGGAAAATAAAATGAACAAAAATTAGGCTACGTAAACACAGTCTACAGCTAATTAAGGTTTCAAATTGAGAGGAAAAATTCTGAATTTTAAGGGAAGTGAGCATAAGACCAAAAAAAATATTTCTTGACTTCATAAAGCCTGGCACGGTTTAAAAAAAAAAAAAAAAAGAAAAGGATGATTTACTTAATGAAGTGAAGTTCTAATATTAAAACCAAGGTACTGTTAGTTTGGTTCACACATTCCTCTTGAATTATATATTACCTTTTAACTTGGAATGCTAAAGGTCATACATAATTAAAGTTCTATGTAGACCTAATGCAGAAATGTGTGAAGATGAATGTATACATACCAGCTGTTTTATTATAGCCAATCTTAGACAGGCCCTTTTAATAAGCACAAAATAAATCATTGTGTTACAGTTGGGTGGGGCGCATCACTATAGGTTGAAGGGGTAAAATAAAAAAAATAATAATTAAAAAAACAAACAAACAAGTGGCGGTGTCCTCTAAAAGCCTTTGATATCTCAGTATGTCAAGGTTTAGAGGATGTACACACGCAGGAGTGTGGAGTTTGCTCAGTTACTGTGGGGCGGCAGGGGCTCTCTCTTCCGGTGCAGTATCAGACGGTGCAGACTCTGTGCTGTTTTCTCTCTCTAGTGGAGGATTACTGTCACTCGCCCCCTCCTCCAACCCACTCTCTGCTTGCTCTGGCTTCTCCACTGTGCGCTCCTCACACTCCTGCTGGCCCTCGGACACATCAGCATGAGCCTCATCTGCAGGACACGTTACAGTAGAGCAAATATCATGAATGCAATTGGCTGTGTTAGCTGTAGGTAGGAGAAGGAGGTAACACCTGTATTTGGCATTTGTGACTTTGGTCTCTGTCCTCACCTGTCTCCATTGGACTGGGTTTATCCTGTTCCTTGCTGTCACTGCTGGTGTTCTGCTCGCTGCTGTTTGGTCCACTCGCTCCCTGCTGATCCTCCTCCGATGCTCTCTCGGTCTTCTCTGCCTCCGCCTCTCGCTCTTTCTCCCGCTCTCTCTCCTTCTCCCTCTCCCTTTCCCTCTCCTCCGCCCTCCGTCTCGCGGCTTCTTCTGCCGCTGCCATCTCTGCTGCCAGCTTCTCCATGTCCACCTCCACTTTCAGACCGCACAACTACACATACACGCACATGGTGATCAACTCTAATCTAAGATCAAGTTCTCTTTTGTGGAGTATTCTGAATTTTAATGCTGTATCCAGAAATATACATTACTCCCCATACCCTACACTGTTCAATCATAAACCGTGATCTTCACTAATATTGGCACCCTTGGTAAATATGAGCTATGAAAAGAAGGCTGTGAAAATGTATTGTTTAACCTTTTGTTCAAAAAGTCACAAAAATACTCAGCTCTCATGGATAGCCAACAATTGCCAACAAAACAGCTTTATCCAAAAAATAGAATACAATTTTGTTAAATATAGGTGTTGATATTTTATAGAGTCTATGATGCCATGTATCCTAACAAATTGTCCAGGTTCTTTGACATAAAAACAGCCCCAAAACATTAAAGAGCCACCACCATATTTAACCGTGGACATGAGGTACTTTTCCATATGGCTACCTCTCTGTGTGTATCATAACCACCTCTGGTGTTTATTACAAAAAAAGCTCTATTTTGGTTTCATCCGACCATAGAACCCGATCCCATTTGAAGTTTCAGTAGTGTCTGGCAAACTGAAGACCCTTGAGTTTGTTTTTGGATGAGAGTAGAGGCTTTTTTCTTGAAACCATTCCAAACAACTTGGTGATGTAGCTGAAATCAGATTGTAGTTTTGGAGACTTACTGACCCCAAGACACAACTAACTTCTGCAATTCTCCAGCTGTGATCCTGGGAGTTTTTTGGCCACTTGAACCATCCTCTTCACCCAATTCCAGGTTGAGTCATAACATTTCCAGTTGACTGGAACGTCTTAATTATTGCCCTGATGGTGGAAATGGGCATTTTCAATACTTCTATTTTCTTATAGCCACTTCCCATTTTGTGAACCTCAACAAACTTTTGGCACAGCTTTCTTTGCTCAGATTTACCAAGGGTGCTAATATTAGTGGAGGACACTGTATACTTACTTTCTTTCTGAACAGAATGAGTGATGATCACTAAATGATTTAGTTTACCAATACCACCATTTCTCCATGTCTCCAGTCACTGCATATCTCAAACCACATCCTAATGCACCGGACGTGCTGCATTATGTATAATAGAGCTCGACTGATTGAATGTTTTTACAGAGTACACGGCACCAATAACTGATTGTTGGAACTATGGGTTATTGGCAAAAATCCACACCGACAGTTTTTCCCGGTTGTGTCTGTTGCAGGAGCAGCTAAGAAGGGGTCGCTGTTATTATGCAGTTATTATAGCCATTATAAAAGAGAGCAGTCTCTGGAGACAAAAACTATCACTGAAATTTTCTTGTGTTACCTGAAGTGTTTCTTTGATTCATTTTGAATGAATCTCTATTTGTACTTGTTTCTTACGGTTTTTCTTTGTTTTTGGTTCCATTTTAATGGATCTTATATTTACGTTACCATTTATTCACAATGAATATATATTAACATTCATTTCATTCATAAAAGTACAGTATATTTTCATGGTACAGACAATACTGTTTATTTTGGTACAAAACAATTTTACTTTGTGTGCTATGTTTCGACCGATTAAGCGGTCGGCAGGTACTGCCCAACTTAGTTATCGGTAAAATCCACTAATCGGTCGACCTCCTATGCATACATTGTTGGAGAGCCATCTACTGCTCGTTGTGAAGTCCAAGAACAGTGCATTGCCCTCTGAAATCAATAGGGTCAAGGTGTATAAAATACCTTCCCATATTGCTGTTAAACAACCAGGTGATTCAGGAACACTTACCCGTTTGAGCTCATTGTTGAAGGCATCGGTGGACTCGAGGAACCGCCTCTTCTTCTCCTGATGCCTGTCTTCAATCTGCAGCAGCTCTGCCTCCAGTTTCCTCTGAATAAACACACACGGCAACACTGAAGGAAATCCATTACTTCTTACTGGAGATACTGTGACCATTTGTGAATAAGGACTACTACTCAAGCCTAATGCATTAATCTGATTTGGGTTTGTGTACCTGGTGCACCATGAGAGACTGGACCTGGCGTTTGAGCACTTGCATGCGCGCCGTAGTGACTACTGAGCGGACATCAGGTACAACCACCTCGCTCAGGATATCACTGATCAGACGGTGGTTCCTATGGAATCGAGCTGCTGCTGTGTGCTTCATAGAGAACCCGTCGTCATAATCTAGCCACACACACACACAGAAACATGAACTATGCATAGGATAAACGGGGGGGGTTAAATAAAACAAAACAAATACAGTGCCGGGTGCCGTGTTATCTTGACACACTGTTCAGCACAGCAGTGTGCCATATGTTGTGCGATTCTCACCATCGGGATCTTCAGCTGGCTGGATGCTCATGTAAGGCTCTCCTTTATCCAGACGAGACTGTCTCTGCCTGCTCTCCTCCTCCAGAGCCGCTTCGGCGCGGTTCTTAGCATTCACGTATGCTAGGTACGCCGGGGAGTTGTGGTAGGCCTTCAGGGAGTCGTTATATTCGATCTGCAGACAAACGGACGGAGACCAGGATAAGACACATGTTAAGCTTACAAGTGCTGCTAGGAGACTGTGCAGTCATCCTTATTTAATATCATGCTCATGCAAGCTGGCCAGCTTCAGCAAGCATTACCCCACTTTTTCTTTTTTAAACGAATTTTCCAAATCAAGCGGGAACCTCCAATTAGGGAGAAGCATCAACCGCTACACACTGCCAGTTTACAAAAAAGTGGGGTGACTGACCTTCTCAGCTTCATACTCGTTCAAGTAATCCTGCTTTTCCTCATCAGTGAGGTCCCTCCACATGCCCCCGATGATCTTCCCAATCTCCCATAGCTTCAAATCGGGGTTGGAGGCTTTCACCTGGTCCCAAACCTGTAGAAGAAGAGGACCGGTGGTTAATGCACAAGTACACAAGACACAGATGTCCAATTCAGAGTGCTTAACTTGGACACTGGGTTAGCTTGCTCACTATGTGCTGTCAGAAATCCATGGTGGGTCAGAGTTCACTTGGTCTATCCGACTAACAACTCAATCTAGCTTTCATTACAAACACAGAGAGAGAGAGAGAGAGAGAATGAATTAAGTTTTTACAGCACTTCAGCGTCACACTTCCTGTTTGAGGTCATCCAGGGAAGCAATGATGGAGTGTACCATCTCCCGGCGGGAGGGGTGGTGAAAAATAAGCAGTAAAAGCAGACACCGTGGGTGTCTTACCTTCCTGCTTACCTTCCGGCTGTACCGCATGTAGGGCATCAGAGGCTTATCGGGGGGTTTGGGTGGCTTGGGAACCGTAATCCCCGAGGAATTCTGCGAGAGAAAAAAGGAAGAGAAAACATACATCACTCAGTTAGAAATTAGCCATTAGATGCAACGGTATGATTGTTGGGTTGGGTGGGCGGGGGGTCGGGACCACAGCAATAGAGCACTATGAGTAAGGAGAGCGAGTGCACGGCTGAAAATGGTGATGGTGTTCCGAGAGGCAGCACAACCAAAAAGTGGGCTTACTTGCACCGGCTATATTCTGTAACACACCCATGCAGGGACAACAAAACAGCTACTGGGGTGCAGGGTCTTTAGGTGCAGAGCGAGCGGCTAGACATGTGACGATTACGTAATATCTCAACAGAAAGAAGTCTGTGTGAGCAGATCCTTGTTCACAAGGACAGATATCATCTAAGCGCAATCCAGTAATCCATTTCCCCCGATAATTAACTTGTGTTACACAAACCGTGATTATATAATCGGCACATGCCTATAAGCGACCGTTGTGTGAAATGTTTGAGTCCTAGCCATCAGCACTCGCAAAAAAATAAATGACGTGATAAAATGACCAACATTAAAGAGGAGAAAGTGGAGCGCTTTTGAAAACCAATCTCTGACGAGAATCCTGCAAAGCAGGCTGGTAAAGAGAGACCGATTTCCAGAAGCATGAAAAAACATGAACGGATTTATGGAAGCAACTAGAGCCATAGACAATCTAACCATGTTTTTATTTTTTTTCTTGAAAGCAAATCGACTGATTAAAAGCAGATCCTGCCTCAGAGGCAGGATTAGCTGGTTTAATGTTAGCAGTATCCGGGGTTCCTCTGTTTAGCATGGATCCTACCATTACCCTGTTGTTTCCGCCGGGGTTTCCTCCCAGCCTGTAGTTGTTGTAGGCCAGATGGCTGTATGGGTTGTACCCCACAAACCCAGGGGTGGTGGGCATTTGCTGATGGAGACAAATGAGACAAAACACGAATGAGAAATGACAACAAACAAGGGAGGAAGGGACCAAAAAAAAATGAATAAATCTTGCTTTTTTTTTGTTTGTTTTGAGTTGGGTTTGTTCTTGTTCATGATTTGCTTAAGACATGCAAAAAAAACAAAGCAGCAATCTTTGATAGCAGCACAAAATGGCCTTTGTTCTACATCCATTTGTAGCAAAGCCACACACACTATGGAGGTGGGAGAGGTATATTTGATGAGATGGATTTTTTTTTTTAAAGATGCAAAAAAAAAAAAAAAAAAAAAAAAAAAAAAAAAACTCAGTTTGTCTAACATGGAGATGGGATTTTTTTTCTCTCCAAAATGATGTCTATAGAGCTTAAATTTCCTCGCCACCCCATTGAAGGTTTCCATCACCGTCCCACAGTCCTGTTCACACACTCCTGTGTGCTTTAAGGTCGGGGTGATGGAGAGGTTGGGGCTTTTGATAGGATGATTGATTGGCATGTTGTGAAACACTTACTGTAGTGGGGGCCGGAGCAGGGGGCGGGGCATAAGACGGCCGCTCTGTGTTGGAGGGGAAAAGATTAATTGAATCACTGTTTTAATAATTAATGCATACAAACTCATCACTGCTTCATATGAATTGCTGTAGAACCGCCACTGTGAGACTTGATGACTTATGCCTTTAGTTGAGAAAGTTTACTAAATAGACAGTTTACACTTTTAGAAATGGATATCATATTAGTCTATAGAGTTATCTGCAGGCTTCTTGGAGCACACATTAGCTGCTTCCCTCTGAACACTTTCCGGGTTTGCATTGCAGTTTTGCGCAAAATAGAAGCGATATTTAAAGAAACGTCGACAAAACAAACGCTAACGGTCTGCGTTTCCATTAAATCTGGGTTTTCTCCTCTCGCGATAGTCATTACAATTAAACATGGTGACGAATCTCCAAGATCTGATGAGCGTTGGCACAGTGATTTCAATCGCATCCACTGCAATAGTCGTGGTAGTGTTGAATAGAAGGTGACGAGGGCATGTAACGCACGCAATCATGGTAGGCAAGCCCGTTTTTCCTGGGAGCGGCCACATATCCGGAACAGATCCAAAACTTCATAATGACCCACTTAACATTTGACCTGTTATCCAAGTTAAGTCATGTGATTCGTTGTCATGTGACTTAAACGCGAGAACTGCATTTCCATTTAATTTTCTTTCGAAAATGTTGATCTGTCGGATTGTCTGGAAAAATGCGAGCATTTAAACTTTTAAAAAATGTTTTTTTTTTTCTAAATTTGAGCGTTTCCTGTTTTTTTTTTTTTTTTTTTAAGTTTGCCATTTCAAATTGTGACTTAAGCAGGTTAATAGAAGCGCAGTTCCTGACTACTACACAAACACGGAACTACAGTAGTTTGATGAAATTAGTTCTTACTTGACATCTTGTCGGCAGGATTCGGCGAGATCAGGCCAATTCCATAATTCGGGTCTGTAACAAGACAAGATTTTGTTTAGAGGAATATGCCTGCTTTAGGTCAACACAATCCTTCACATCTGCAAGACTTCACCTTAAACTCTTAGAAAATAAAAACATATAAACGCTGCATTAGGTCAGATTAATGATTATATTTTATTCTAGATATTTCCCAGTTAATTTGTACAAGTAAAAATGAAAAACAACCCCCTAAAATACCAGTAAACCCTTAATACGGTTACCCTTAAACCCTTAATGCGGCTGTGTCTCAGTCGGTAGAGCGGGTTGTCCACTAATCCACTAATCGTAGGGTTGGTGGTTCGAATCCCGGCCCGGGTGATCCCATGCCGAAGTGTCCTTGGGCAAGACACTGAACCCTAAGTTGCCCCCAATGGCAAGCTAGCACCTTGCATGCAGCTCTGCTCCCATTGGTGTATGAATGTGCTCTCATTAGTAAGTTTTTTTTGGATAAAAGCGTCTGCTAAATATGTAAATAGCTTATTAGAGAAGCTATTCGTTTTGAGGTTTATTTATACATTTATTTTAATAAAAGCCAGTTTCTCACATTCATATAATTACTGCTTTAAAACAAATAACTGCTTCCGGTTAACAGAACGCGTTAGAGTGTGTATTTGCGGCACTCGAAGGACCCCACACAGGCTGTCCCTTCCGCCTGAAGGAAAATGATTAGCATTGCAATTCCTGGCCATGCCCGTGTTAATCCTAATACTTTAATGTCTCTTAACTTTAAAAAAAAAAAAAAAAAAAAAATCCACACATCTGTAGCTGTTTTTATAAACATTGAACTATATATAAAGGAATCGTTTCTACAGAATTTCGCTTCATGGGATTCAAAGCCTGTTCGCGGAGAAGTGACACGGCTGGCTAGCTAACGTGAGTGTTCACTTTCGTGTAAATTAGGATTTCCAACCGTAATTTATGAACTGTGGGGTTTATTGTGCGATAGAAACACCCATTCGTAGTTATTATAAAGAAGAACTCTGAAGTGTAGATGAACTGGTTTCAATGGAACCTTAGCCAGTAATTTACGTACAAAAACGCTACCTGGTTAGCCTACACCCGTGCGAAAAAAACACGGGTTAATTTCCTAATAGTACTGAACAAAACCACTGCAATCGCGAACTGATATGCTTATATTCTACAACATTATTTTAAGGTTTTTAAAAAATAATACCTCGGATTACAATGCCACATTAACGATACTCACCCACACTCCTTTGTTCCCCTCAGAGCTCCGTGTCTTCAGTACGGCGCTCAACATTGCCCTCTAGTGTACATTCTCTGTACATTACACTTTCACTGCTGCCCTCTAGTGTACAACATAATTACATTACACTCTCACTGCTGCTCTCTAGTGTACAAACCGATTACATTACACTCACTGCTGCCCTCTAGTGTACAACCTAATTACATTACACTCACTGCTGCCCTCTAGTGTACAACCTAATTAAATTACACTCACTGCTGCCCTCTAGTGTACAACCTAATTACATTACACTCACTGCTGCCCTCTAGTGTACAAACCGATTACATTACATTACATCACTTGATGCCCAGGTTGAGCGAACTGTTGTTAATCACCTGCGTGAAGTTGCCCCCCCCCAACACAAACCGTTAGAAAAATAGTCTCAATCGTTCGTGCTTCGTTGGTGCTGAAAAAATGTTCGTTTGTGCTGCTTTCGTTTTTAAGAGACAAATCATAAGACAAATTATATCATCATTTGTTCAATACACAATTCTCTTTTCTTCATTCCCTGGTCTCTCATGATTGAACTTTTCATTTTATATGAACTTTTCATTTACATGGAGAATCATCTGCTACACTTTACTCCCACCACTAGGTGTGACACTTCTGTTCATGATGCTCTTGCAGAAATTAGTGTTGTTAGTATAGGAAAAGTTACTAAATCAAAATTCTGGCCATTTCAGAGGAGTTCAGGTGAAACAACGTTGCAATGTTCGACGCGAGTGAATCAATCTCAACATTGTCCCTAAATAGGAAGCACATGACTGTAGCGACTGGCTCCAGTAAAGCAAAGTCTTGAAAGCGTCTGTCAAACTCAATCTGCTCGGTGTAGCGTGCAATGTTTAACTGCGCACAAGCCTTCCGCTGCGTCTCCAGCTCTGACGCGAGGTTTTGGAAGGACAGAAGGTGCATTTTCCATTCAAAGGCATTAATTGAGCTGATCATATTGGCATTTTTTTATATAGAACAGGAGATCTTTGTTGCCACATCCATGATCTCTTTCATGTTTATCATTTTTGCGCATAAAGCTTGTTGGTGTATTACGCAGTGGTAATTAAGGAAGTCAGGGAAAGCATCGTCTTCCCTGCACTTGGCAATAAATCCATTTGCGCTGCCAACCATCAGTTCGTGGTGACTGATATTAATTTGCACACTGGGTTTTGTCAATGAAGTCTTTAAAAGACGGAAAATGTCCTCTCCCCGTGATTTCGCTCGCTAGCCTTCAGCGCTGGTGCGTTTGATCACACGCGTTGTGAGAGTAAAGGCTCAAACTGTCTGTCCTGTATGTCAATGCTAACATCTATTTTACATATAACTAATCGGTTAATATCTCCTGAACGAAAGCAGCACAAACGAAGCACAAACGAATGAGACTATTTTGGATTAATTTGGAGCATGGGGGGGCGGGGGGCTGAGTGACCTCAGGATGACCTATAATTAGTCTGTTAATATCTCCTGAACGGATGCAGCACAAACAAAAATTTGTACAGCACAAACCAGCACAAACGAAGCACAAAGGATTGAGACTATTTTGCTGA
>JAFFST010052586.1:63478-77087 GCA_022414735.1 Noturus placidus
CATATATATATATATATATATATATATATATATATATATATATATACACACACACAAATCTCTGCAACGGTGTGACATATACACACATCAAACTTCAAACATGAGTGTAGGTCCAGGACCTAAGGAATTCTAGATTATAGCACCCCCTAGAAGTGTATTTAGAGGTTTTCTCTACATTCACCTCTAGGGGGTGCTATAATGTAGAAATAAGTAAAACAGCTCATTTCTTTTAAACCGCTCAACATCAAATCATGAATCTTCCTTCTCTTCATACCAGGGGCTAAGTGTGCATGATTTATTGAATTTGAAATTTGCCTCCCAAAAAATTCTTCTTCTGATTTTGTTCAATAATCAGGAAATTTAAGTCACGTAATCGAGGGCCCAATCTGAACAAAACTTATTTCTCACAATTTTAATATGCAGAAGGGTTCCTACATAACGCACGATAAAAATTTGAAGGATAATTCCCCAAAAAGGAATCTCACCAACACTTTTACGTTATAACACCAAACTTGGCACACATATTGAGCAACATTACCTGAAGTTAGCAAACAAACTTAGCATTTATTTGCAAATTTAAGACAGCTACTGAAGATAGGAAGTGATGCAATATAACAGCAATGTCACGTGTTAATGCCATAAACTATAATGTATATCTTTGGGAACAAAGTACTGATGGTCCGAGTGGCTTCTGGTCTTCCTCTGTCAGTAAGGAGTGGAGCCAGAATGTACTTGGCCCCTAGTGTGTTAGGGTTGGAGTTTGGGTTAAGGTTGGTTTGTTAGGGTTATTAAACTGTGAAAAATATGGTAACGCTTCACGATTTTGCGTGTCATCCTTGCGCAGGGGCCATGCTAATCTTCTCTGTATCGTTCCAATTTTAGTATATGTGCTGCCGTAGCAAGCACAAATATACCAATCGAAGGGCTGCTATAAGTGCTGAGGTTCCTCACAAAGTTTCCAGTCCATGGTTAGTGTGAAAACAAACCAAGTTCCTTCAGGAGACTCACAGAACTGATCTGAATGCACACATACTATATGGAATTTAGAGAGGAAATAATTCCGCCAAATTAACCATTAAAGCTTCAACGTTTTAAACCTTTTTATTTTCTGTCTCAGACTGCAGTGGTGCATGCCGGGAGTATGGAGATTCGAGCAGTTGCTGGTATTCTGATTGGTTGTCTGTATCACGATGTAATCAGTCCTTTGTTCTCGTAATCGACGACGCCCCTTCCCCATTTAACTACCGTTTTAATAAAAATGGGGACCAAAAACTGAGGTAAAAACCAAATTTGAATTGGAAAAACAGGAAGAGAGGGCATATCTCAACAAAAATATGACAAATTCAAAGCAAAGTTAGTACATGAATGAAGGTCCACGACCTAAAGTTGTCTAAGAAATTTAATCTGAGTTCACTTCTAAGGGGTGCTATAATCTAGAAATGTGTAAAACTACTTACAATTTAGCTTTATTCCTTGGAGGCTGCCCGAGAGTTCTTCATGTAAAGAATTTGTAATTTGTCAAACAGGAAGTTGGCCATTTTTATTTGAATTAAAAAGTTTTTTTGTTCAATCATCACGAAATTTGGGTCACAGGGTTAAAATAAACTGCTTAAATGTGACTCCAACGTTAATTATCTTCTGGATTCTATTTATTATGGAACCATTACAGAAACTCATAAAATTCTGTTTTTGTGATGAATAGGTTTAAAATGTATGCTAGAAAACTGACATAAACAGCAGGACAGGATCAACAGTTTTACGCTACTACAGAGAATTAAAAACCCTTTGTACAGCGTTAGGGACATGTCCTTTTAAAGACAAAGGCCTCCAAAAATGATAGGGTTTTTCTTAGGCATATTGGGTATTCAACATTGTACATGTGATACAATGAAAAGAAAAGGCTAATGGCTGGGTATATGCCAATACTCCCATCATCTTCAACCATGTCCTCTCCATCCATAATAATGGAAACACCACCACTGTTCAAAAGGATTCTCATCTTCACATTCCTTTAGAAGTATGGTTTTGGTTGGTTAATGAGGATCCTGTGACAACAAAAATAATTTCTCTAAGCACAAATATTCTCACAGGTTTGATAGTGGCTATAATTATACAATTTGACATAAGAAAACAAAAAAATTATGATAATGGGCAAAAAAAGTAAGAAGTGTCCTCTTGTGCATTTATATCAGCTATAAACAATCATTCCCTCACAATTTGTCATTTAACAGAGAAACCAGAAAGCATAAACTCTTCTGTTTGGAACACTTTCCCATGCTAATAAACTTTGCAGAAGCACCATGATAGTTATAAAACACTGATAACTTAACAAAAGCATCACCAAATCAGAGATTATAAAAGTTTAAACTTTTTAAACAATAATCTGTGTAATATTAATTTTAGATTGTGTGGAGCATCAACTCTAACAATGCTGTGTATGAGCTGGTACTTTGGAAACATGTGCTGAGGATTTTTCAATCCTCTGTGGATGCCCTTGTGTTTATCAATCATTAGTGTAATTTATGCATTTTGGAAAGGGCTGTGTCGTGGGAAAGAGATTCATACAGGGCTTTCATTACTGTTTATTTTCTCCATTCATTGAAAAAATCTTTGATGGAGTTGTTCATTTTCTGCCGAGGAATTTTCCCTTTCCTGTAACAGTCCTATGGACTCAGGACCTGTAAATCAGCTGCTCTCAAAATCAGCCAGGCATATTTAATTCAGTTCAATTCAATTCAATTGTATTTGTATAGCGCTTTTTACAATAGACATTGTCTCAAAGCAGCTTTACAGAAATATCAACACGGTATATAGATATTAAAGGTCCGAATTTATCCCAACTGAGAAAGCCACAGAGTGGCGACGGTGGCAAGGAAAAAGTCTCTAAGATGTTAAGAGGAAATAACCTTAAGAGGAACCAGACTCAGAAGGGAACCCATCCTTATCTGGGTAACAACATATAGTGTGAAAAAGTTCATTATGGATTTATATGAAGTCTGTTTGACCTTAGAAGCAGCCGTAGTCCCAGCAATCTGGGACTAACAGCTTGAAACTTAAATGCTGGCTTAGCAGTGATCAAATATGAATTTTAATTTAAATTTATACAATACTAAAACATTGATCTCATTAGGCAGAGATTTCCCATTTTTTTATTTCAATCACATTTCTAACGATTCACCAAGATGTTTCTTTATCCACATCTTATCTATAACTGTGGTGCAAGGTCGGCCAACTTTTTAAAATAGTTTTTATTTTAGTCTTACGTTGTGCATTTCAACAATACATCGTAAAAATGAACTAACATCGAGTTCGTAAAAAGATACAGACTTAAACATACAGTGTACCGACTCACCGTCTCTAAGCTGATACAGAGTGTTTTTCTGAAAAATGGCAGAGCAGGCCTAGAAGAAAAGACACACTTGTAACTAAGGAGTATGTGCTCAGTGATCTCACTAAAATGATCACACCAGTTTGACCTACTTTGATTTTTGTTTCTTTCATTAATATACTGATTTCTTTCTTATAACTCATACATTGGTCACTCATGGTTGGATCTTACTTTTTAATTAGTTAACCTTTTGATTTCTTAATCTTAACCTACTGATTTATTCAATGACTTCTTTAATATATACCAATTGCTTTTTAAAATATACTATATGTTCCTCCCTTTGAGACATTCCAAGTCCCACCTACCTCAAGATAGCAGCCTCATGATTCAGTCCCTTCATGTTAAACTAACTAGTGACCAACTACTGATCACCCCTTCTGTTTATCCCCTGAAACAGCTCTCTTGTAAGCTTGTAAGTTGGAAGCTGCGCTGTGGTGTATCATGGCTGATAACCCCTCCATGTCCAGCTGCATGTTACCCTGGGTAGAGTATGCCCACAATTGCATGCTGTTCCTCAGTCTCAATCTCTGTACCCGGATTTGGTCTCCCCTCATTTGTGCACGCCCAGCCTCCGGTCCAAGTTGGTCATACCTTACTACCAGGTCTCAAATCTTTTGATCCAAGGCTGAATCTAGTAGGTTTGAGTATGACACAGACGGCAACAGATTGAAGCATCTGAAAAGGGCCATTCTGCTTAGGGCACCCATTTGGCCAACAGCAGCCCTGAGCTTTTTCCCACTTGAGAATTCAATGCAAACCTGTTTATTTCAAGGTGGTTCATCCAAAACATTTCCTTACCTGTCTCTCTAAATGATAAAAAAAAAAAACTCAGTATGATTCATTATGTAAAGCTGGCCTTATACAGCTTTATACTGATTGCATTTTCAGCCCTGCCCAGGCACATCATAGCTAATTCCATCCCAGCCCAGGAATAAAATACTGCTTCTTGGAAAAAGCAGGTTCAGTGTTTATTGTGGTTTTATTGTTGCTTCCATGTTGTTTTTGGTGTGTTTGAATGATCTGTCTTAACTGGGAGTATAACTTGGGTAACTTGCTTGTCTTCTTCCTTTGCAGAGAAGGTGCTAGAATGTTCCTCTGTCTGTGCATGCTCATTACGTCACAGACACTGCAGCACGAATAAAATTGTGTATAACATCACAGTGCAACCAAGTTCAAAGAGTCTAGTTTAGCACCAAGCAAAATTTTATACACCCTTAAATTATAAATAGGGTTGCATTTTATTTACTCCAAATTTGACTAATTTTAGAACAAGGTTGTAGGAAGAAAAAGCAAGTCTGCAGGTCGGACTGTTTTGGAAGGTCAACTGCAACCGAGGTCTTATTTCAAAGCAAATAATCAGCATTAAATCTAAACAATTTCCACAAACATCAGCTAGGGCAAGCAAAGGGAAAGTGTAAGTGAGGACATTGTACTGTATATATGATGTACAGAACCAGTTTTGCTGAGCATAATTTTGACAACAGCTCTGTGTCCAAAGAAATATAAAAACCAGCAACATGTGCAAGAAATATCACACTGTGACTGCACATTGCCATTCGTGTGCATGGACACACGTAAAAGGGACTGACTGAGATTTGGAAATGAATTGCTTGGATTTATTTAGTCATTTTATTGAAATCATTTTGCCATAATTCATAATGTGATTGATTTTTTTTATTTGAACCATTTCATTTCATCAGACCATGCTGAGAAAAAATATATTTCTCATATTTTTGATATTCAGAATGGCTTGTCCATAACTCACAGACAAATTAGACTGTAAAGTCACTACACAGGAAGTGAAACCATTTCTTAGGAATGCTTTTACATACTGACCCAAAGCTATGTTTAGTAACATGTTCTTGTGTTAACAAACCATCCTCAAGTTCATTTGCAACTTGGGAGGACTATTGAAAATAGGAAGTGAGGCAAGCAACAACTTAACGTACTGTCATCAAATTTACTACATCTATTCAGACCAAATAGTGTATGTGAGTAAAGGATTATGTCCTAATGGACTCCCGTAAGTAAGCGCTATGACTCACAAATGAGTAAAACACCTCTCAAGGTTTGAGACCATCAACATCAGTTAATGATTCTGGTAGATACTAAGTTTTCTTTACTTAACAAATTTGTGATTTGCCAAACAGGAAGTCTGCCGTTTTTAACCATTTTGTCTGTTTTCTTCTCTTAAGAATGTTGTCCAATCATCATTATAATAGCATTGTGATACCAACCTGAACAAAACATGTTTGTTAGACTTTTAATATGCAGGATGTCTCGTCCATAACACGCAAATGAATTTGATGGTGAAGTCGCTGAAATGAAGTGAGGTTACAATGTCTCAAGGAGTTTTTACTTACCATCGTCTCCTCAGGCTTGCTCATTAGGGATAAATTTATAAATGTTAAATGTATATCCTGAATTTGTATGTATCTGTAAAGCTGCATTGTGACAATGTCCATTGTTAGCAGTGCTATACAAATAAAATCAACTTGAATTGAAATAGAATTAGTTCTCAGCAACGATTTTGCATGTTGACATCAAACTTGGCAAAATAACTTGATGCTAACAAAAAAGCAATTTGGAATCACTACTGAAAACAGGATATGTGAACATGTATCTCTTTGGGAACAAGCACTGATCATCCCAATGGCTTTCAGGTTTTCTCCAATGCTAAGGGATGGGGCCAGAAAATGATTGCCTCATTTTTCCTACTCCAAGATTTTTGGTCAGGTCTACTTCCTGTTTGATGCTTCCCACCCCAGTTTGCCTGCTGTCCAAATATACTATAAAGTTATCAGCCAGACATTTTGGACAAAACAGTCCCAATTTGTAGTTTTATTTTTGTGTAGATGTTCACAGTAGGAGCTGGGTTAAGGAACTGACACACAGCATATCAGGGAATTGTTTGTGATTTTCACATTTTTGCTCATACAAAATTCTTTTTTACGCTATTATGTTACATCAGCTGTTATGGTGCAACATGTGGAACTGCTGACACAATTACATGGCCAAATTGCACAAGTATTCCTTTAAACGTTTCCTGGGCACTAATGTAAATAATTTAGTCTTTCTAAGCCGATTATTGCTGAAATAAGATATTGTTAAGATGTTTTTAATTTATGATATTTTTAATTTATGTAGTGTAAATGTTAATTTACAGTGTATTTGCCTTGTGATGGGTTGGCACCATGTCCAGGGTTTCCCCAGCTAGTCCCCTGTAAAATAAGTGGTACAGTGGATGGATGGATGGATGGATGGATGATTATTATACAGTAAATGTTAATTACTGGTCTGCTTATTTAGCTTTCGAGGACTGCCAAGTGTTTAATCAGGTGAAATGTAAAGAAACCTAAAGCCCATAGATCTATTAATGTGTTACTGAAAGACTCAGACTTGTGAAATCGTGTGCCATCATTTCCAGTCTGGAAATTACCCAAATTGTGTTCCCCAGTGATTCAGAGAGCCTCTAGTCTACAGTAATGTTTCACTATTATGTTTCTATGGAATGTTTCTTTTTCTTTTTGTTTCTTTCTTTACAAGGCAGTATGACCTTGGTTATCATCAAGTGTGGAAACAAACCATCTGTATTCTCAGTACTTGAGTACACTCTACCAGTACTTTGCTTTAGCATAATTAATTCATATCACATTCACTAGTTTTTTCATCATACGACTTATTTACTTTTATGTTATGCCAGCTTTTTTTTTTTTACTTTACTGAATTATTACTACAATAGCAGAACTTTTACTCAAGTCAGTATGTTTTGTTTTCTTCCACTGCTAGATGTGTGACTGACTAGTTTCCCTTAACTTTGCAGATAACACATAGATGGCATGACTGTTTGGCACAGTTTAATAATTACTTAACCTCTGTCCTGAAATCCTGCATGTTTAAACTTGTATACAAGTGAACTACTGCCCATTTAATACTCTTGCCATGATCACCTTCAGTGCCTGTTAAACCTCTGACTCATTGCTCATCACTGAATTCATACACAACCCTCTGTGACTCATGGCTTTATATGTAATTACTGAGGAATAATATGAAAAATGTGAACAAATTGAACCAATCCATACAATGGTAATAAAGATATGTATGAAAAGCTAGACATTTGAGTGCAGGGGTATTTTAATGAAGTGACAAAACTTAAATACAGTCCACATTAGTCATCACTGCATATTTAAACTTATATTTAAATCTGATTTAAAACCACAGTTCATATGAGACCACTCGTAAGCTTGAAGGGGTCAATCAAGGCTGACAAAGCACTGGTATTTCAATATCAATAGCTTACTTCAATAGAAAATATGCTGTACTGATAATGACATGAACCACATTTTAAAGAACAACAAAAAAAGAAGCTACGCCTGCATCTCTCGTCCAAATTAAAACAAATTACTCAAACAATTGAGGAATAAATACTACAATTATAAGGTAAATAACTGAAGGAAAGTGGTGGTAAAACACTGAACTACTCCATGTCTCATGTACTACAGACTGTGAAATATGACAGGAGTCCGGAGACAATAACCATAATAGTTTTATACCCTTTAAAGTGACAAGATTGTGCATCTAGATTCAACCACAGGTTTACATTAATATAAAAATACAGTATAACATTTCAAAACACAGACATGACTCGAACAATACAAAAACTCAACATAGCCTTTAGGCCCACACAGGCCATCCAGCTCACAGCATTGTATCAAAAAACATTGAAAACATGGAGAAAAAAAAAAAAAAAAAAAAAATGAAATTGGAACAAACTTTATGGTGGAAGTTCAAAAGAACACACTTTTACTTCTTCGTAACTTGCTATTTATTCTAATCCTCCCAAGCAACAAGCTATAACACTACTGATAACACAAAGTCCACTTAATTTATTCCATTTCCTTGTTCCTTTTCTCTGACTGTATTTCTGCACTTACATCCTCCATGACCTGAGATATTAGCATAGCAGCAGCTTTAAGTAGTTTTGGATGGCAGATTACGGAAACGTTAACAAAGCCGAAGCAACAAATAACTATGGAAATACATCATACTTGATACTTCATTCATTACACATTTTTAATGCCTGTCTCAGTGTTCAATAAATGGAGCAGAGCTATCTATCACATTCTCCAACACACAGTGATTTCAAGTCCGTCTTTCGTCACAGAACCTTTAGTGCTTGTTATATATGGGATACCATTAGTGGCTTAAGTAATAAAATGGTCTCATGTTGGCATCACTGCTCAACACAAGATCATGCTTTGGTGCACATACAAGACAAGTTCATCATCCTGCAATATGCCATTTTAAATAACATTTAAATACAAAAAAAAAAACAACAAGAAAAACATCAAATCACATTTGATGTTAGTGCTTATACATATTGCTTACTCATGTCCTCAGTCCATTACAGTATACTACATCTCAAGCGGGTCCTTCAGTGCTCTTTGGCAAAATATTTTCTGAAGAGAAAGTCTTGAGCTTCAAAGATGATCACATGTGGTTAGTACGGCAGGGTTCTCAGGTCCAGTTGTGAAGTTCATACACTGTAGCGTGGTCTCTTTGATCTGTTGGATGAAGAGGTTCCTCTCATCTTCAGGAGTTTGGCCATTATGTGCTCGGACGATGCACGTTGGCCGATGCAGGTTGAGCATGTACACCAGCTGCTGCTTCTGGTTCTTCAGCTCCTCGATCTGTGCCTTCAGCTCAGCATTCAAGGACTCCAGCTTCTCAGACTCCTGCCAGCAAAAAAGATAATGACTTGGTAACAATTTACAACTTCATGACAATAAGTATAGATGAGCCACAGTATATGTTTGTTGAATTGTCAGGTGCAAATTCATGAAAACCTTTCCCAGGATTTGATAAGATTTCATTTTCTCAGGACTTTCTATGTACATCAAAAGCATCAATAAATGGTCTTCAATTTATACTTCAGTGTATCCTTAAAAGGATCTACGTAAAGCATAGATCCAAGTAAAGCGCTTTTAAACTAATTTAACAATCAAATCGTTTCCTGTCACACACACACACACATTACAATACTTTCTAGCTGTAATCAAACTCTACCTTTTGTAAACAGTCCGTCTTCTCCTTCTTCTTGTTCCTGCACTTTGCAGCAGCAATTTTGTTCCTTTCCCGTCGTCTTTTCTTACGATTGACCTCTTCCACAGTGAGCTGTAAGGAACATGTCATTAACACATGATTGAAATAGTCATATAAATGGAAAGAACTTCTTAATGACCAATCATGTGTTCGTATCAATACTTCATATTGCACAAGTTGGGCTCTTAATTTACACCATAAACATCGTGTACCTCTCTCTTCATTCGCAGCAGCTCAGGGGGTTTCTCAGAACTGTAGCTGGAGCAGTCTGTATTGGCCGAACTCATTCCGCTGGACAGGCGTTTGCTCTGGATGGCGTAGCGCAGCTCCTCCTTAACCAGTGGGCTGAAATGAGTGAAGTCATCGAGTGTTAGCGACCCGGGTGGAGACAGACACGGCACCAGAGCCGAGGCACTGATCTCCGAAGGACCCAGACCAAGACCCAGACCAGGATGCTGAAGCATCATTCTGAAACCTGAAACATCAATACCGAGGCACTGAGGAACTCATTCAACACAATGATATCAACTTAATTTAATTAATAAAAACACAACATAATTATACAAGTTCGTGAATTAAACAAATAATAGCAGAACTATTTTTTTTTTCTTCTGCTATAAAGTGAGCTTCAGTGTGATAAACAAAAGTACTTTATTTTCCTATAGGCTGTTACTGTCACTGTAATCAACATACTTACACACACACACATATATATATATATACACACAAAATATACATATAATACACACACATGTATATAAATAATATATATACACACAAAATATACATATAATACACACACATGTATATAAATAATATATATACACACACAAAATATACATATAATACACACACATGTATATAAATAATATATATACACACACAAAATATACATATAATACACACACATGTATATAAATAATATATATACACACACACACACATATATATATATATATATATATATATATATATATATACACACACACACACACACACACATATACACACACACATATATACACACACACATATATACACACACACACACATATATACACACACACACACATATATACACATATACATATACACACACAAAATATACATATAATCACACACATGTATATAAATAATATATATACACACACAAAATATACATATAATACACACACATGTATATAAATAATATATATACACACACGTGTATATATATATATATACACACACACACACACACACACATATACACACACACATATATACACACACACATATATACACATATATACACACACACACATACACATATATATACACATACACATACACACAAACACACACACACACACGTGTGTGTGTACATACATACACACATATATACACACACGTGTGTGTACATACATACATACATACACACTGAACAGTTTTCGCCATTTAAATAAAACCTTTACAGCAGTTAGTGCGAACCAAACTGATAATAATAAATATAATAATAATAATAATAATAATAATAACAACAATACAAAATAAGAAAGTTAGGCTAGTCCTAACGCACCGATGTTTGAGTAAAGCTCCGCGCGCGCCTGTGTTACTGTTAAACAGCTCCGAGTTAGAAATCGAACAACACACAAACAATCCAGGAGTGATTCTCAGGCTGTTTAAACCGACTTGATAAAACTTTACATCTTGTCAGGACATTGTGAAAGGCTCTGCAAACGAGACGCGGGAGAACTCGCTCAGTTCTCAGTTCAACACAACACGAGTCGGGACACAAAACAAACGCATTTCTATCTTGCCGAGGCAGAAGGACACTGACGGCAACTTACCTTGATTATGACTGAGCAAATAGTGTGACCTGAAACTCTACTCAGGCTTCTTCTTTTTTGTTCTCTCGCGCTCTCTCTCAGGGAAGTTACAGCTGTGGCCGGTGCGTTGCATCACCCCGGTCCGGTTTTATAGTAGGACCCGGCGTGGTATTCTACTACTAAGTGGGTTGGGCCAGGGTGACGTCATCCTATTTATAGCCCCGGCCAGAGGCTTTGGTTTGCGATGATGCAATCAGGCAACCCTTTGCACACACACCATAAGTGGACAAGCTGCTCTACCCTACCTCCCCTGTGTAGGAAATCAGGGTCATAACATTTCACACTAATGACAGAATAAAGGCATACCAGCATAACGACTTGGGATGTTTGCTATGCCAACTCTCAGTCCCAAATAGTCAGGGAAATGATTGGTTGTTTGTTATTGCTTGTTATAGTTAACATTTTGCTACATCATAAAGCTGATAAAACCTTAGTCGGGGTTACCAGTGACACAGTTTAAATGCCATGCTGTGGTAATGGTGAAGAATAACCTGTGCCTGGATTCTTCTGGCTAAAATGTACACTATATTTCCAAAAGTATGTGGATACCTGACCATCACAGCTACACAAAGTTACCCGCGCCCTTTCGCTTTTATAATAAGCTCCAGTGAGGAGGCTCTGGTTCCAGTTCATCCCAAAGATGTTCAATGGGGTTGAGGTCAGGAATATGTGCAGGACACTCGAGTTCTTCTACCTTCTTCCAACCTTAACACGTCATGTCTTCATGGAGCTCGTTTTGTGTACTTTGTGTCATGCTGGAACAGGTTTGGGCATCTTGAAGGGAAATTGTAATGCCACAGCATTACTATTTGCTGTGTAATGCTGTGTAATTTGCTGTTGCCACAGCCACGCCCCAAAATATAGAAAGCTCTCTCAGAAGAATGGAGCTTATTATAAAATCAAAAGGGTGGGGGTAACTTTGTGTAGGTGTGATGGTCAGGTGTTCACATACTTTTGGCTATATAGTGTAAGTTTTAGACCAAGACATTCTATTTGTCAATTGTGTGCTTCCAGCTTTGAGGCATCTGATTGGTGAAGAACCACATATGGGTGTGATGGACAGGGGTGCACATACTGTTGGCTGTCTAGTGTATGATAAGTAGAAACAAAGGGAATGATGAATATATGAACGGCATATAACTAATTAAGTGTTTAATTCTTAATTACTCATAGTAGTCCAAAAATATGGTTTGTATTACTATATACTGTATATATACACACTTCATAGCAGGTTTAATTTCTCTGTATTTAATCAAAGAGAAAAAAAATATTTAGTCAAATCAGAACTAATACAAATCTAGTTTAATCTAATTAGAAAGTTGCAATAAATTGAGGATACCCAGCTCTAGTCTTAATGCTGACGTCCAGTACAGTTTGGTGATTGCGTTTGCTCTAACTCATCTCATTCAACTGGCCAATTAACAGATGTAGTACAGTATGTGTCTGGGCGCCGGCCCTCCACAAGCGGAGTCAGGGACCCCTGCGCTAAAGGTCTCTTAAAGGGCAAGGGTAAGAGCTTCAGAGTAGGGCTGTTTGTGTTTTAGTTCATTTGTGAAGGATGAAGTGATCAGAGAAGGACAACCAGGAGTGAAAAGTACAACACATTATACATTCCTCAACTAAGTGTGAATCTCTTACCTCTGTGTTCTGGAAACTTCCAATCCTCTTCTTAATCCAGTGCATTGCAACACACACACAGAGAGCGAGAGGGAGGGAGATAGAGAGAGAGAGAGAGAGAGAGAGAGAGAGAGAGAGAGAGTTACCAGGAAACAACACTATAAGAGTCAAAACATGACATTGTTGATGTTGCATATCTTGTTGACTGCCAGGATTAGAAACGTTATCTCACTGAGCTTTATCATGACCAAAGCTATAAAGCTTAATATTGTACTCTGTGGTTTTCCCCTACATGAAACATGGCAGCACAATGCCTTCCATAGCTTAACAGTTTTTTTCTTTATTTTATCACCTGTCTGTACTTTGGTTATAATGCTGTTCAACTGAATTTGACAGAGTTTTTTTTTTGAGTGAGAAATACTCGTACACTTTCAGTATCACTAGGTGATATCGTTGCCATATTTCTACCCTCAGTATCCAAGAACCTAGATTATATAGGCAACACTTTGTGTGTAGCAATCAAACTTCTGAAAATATACGACAGAAATTCTTTATTGGCATGCTAACCCAGAAGTAAGGACAAAAGGGTTTAATTTTCTAGAATGGTTTCCCCATTGTTATATTTATAGACATT
>JAFFST010052586.1:122154-139580 GCA_022414735.1 Noturus placidus
TTTTTTTGCTGGTTTTGTAACTAATAAACCATTTAAGTTTAGTGTATCAAAGAATTCCTTTTACATCTGGGTCAGTTATTTTGCCCACCATTTGTATGTTTCCAGCAAAACTCCTGTACTGTTTAGTAGTGCTAATGTTGAAACCTCTTGTAATCAGTTCATGCTCTGCTGTCTGTCATTAACTCTAAGACACACTAGTGTTTTGTGTGAAATGCCTGCCATGGTCTAAGCAAGAAGTAAAGTGTCTCCAAGTGCTAGGCACATAAGATAACCTTACAAGTGTAGAACTATGTATGTGGGTCTAGGTTTGTGTGTGCAAGTACTCAAGACGCTCTCGTGATTTGTGGGTCAGTGTCAATCAGGTGGGAGGCCAAGAAGACTTCACCATCTGCTGTTATCAGACTGCTCATACTCCCATCTGTTTCTGACACCCACAATGCTCTAATAATGCTAATAGCAGCAGAGTGCATGTGTGGGTGCTGAACAGCAGACCACATCCAGGCATGTTTGAAGATATTCTAATCTTGTGTGTGGTAGACAATAAGAAAAGTACAACTGTGGCTCATCTCAAGGAGTCGTCATATACCACTCACAGACTATATCGTGCTTACACACACACACACACACACACACACACACACACACACACACACACACACACACACACACACACACACTTACTCCTTGAGGAATCCCAGATATAGCTGTTGAGGATCTCCCCTATTATGTAGTACAGACCGGTGAGTGCTGTGAGGCAGATGAAGAACACCACTCTGGCCACCGTGTCTATGTGCTCTAACAGTGGGTACACCCAGACTCCCGTCGCGTTGTACACCCAACACATCCTCCAAGAGAGAGAGAGAAAAGGAGACTGTTACATGTCATACATTTTTGTAGGCTTACGACAATCGTTTCTGCCCTTCTGTCTGTCTGACCTGCCATATGAAAGGCTGTAGAATCAGTCACCGGTGTAGCAATGTGTCTACCAGGAGCATCTCAGCATTTCAGACACTGCTCCTATTGTTTCTCTAAAGTACCTCGTACTCTCAGAATATGCAGTCATCTTGTGCAAGTGGATTCGTCTGCTCAATTCCTTATGATGAAAACATGATATAAAGTCAACTCCAGAATTATCAGCACACTTCAGGAGAATGAGCAAAAACGAAAGCTGCCATCAAGGCTAACTGTTTTTATTAAAGGCTAAGTTTATTTCTGAAAATATATGGGTTATTCCTTTTATAAATAATTCTTCTATCTATTTCGATTATTTATTAATGTCATCAGTTAATATGCTAGACAGAAAGCTACACCAGGTGACACAGAACAGACCATTCTGTGTTGTTTTACCAGTCTGTTCATTAATAATAATGGAACTAATACTAATAATGTAATACTCCATCAGACTTGGTACAGTGTAATATTATTCTGATATAGCTGAGTAAGTAGAAATCAACCTCCACTATACTACATGTTTTAAATTTGCCCAAAGTAAAGAATTTATCTACACAACCTCTAAATTCACAATATTTTTGAATCTACGTGAGTATTACTGCACTCACAGTGGACATAAAAAGTCCACACACCCTTATTAAAGTGGCAGGTTTTTGTGAAGAACTTTTTTTCATCTTTATTGTGAAATTTCAATATGCATATAAATATCAAGTGACAAACACCCAGAAATGTTTTTTTGGGGAAAAAGAAAAACAAAAGAACTTCCAATACCCAGCTTGCATAAGTGTGCACACGCTTTTATAATTCTGAATGTGGCAGTGTTCAAAATCAACCAATCACATTCATATTCAAATGTTAAATACTAATTAGCATACACCTGCTATCAATTAGAGTTTCTGATTAACCCTAAATAAAGTACAGCTGTTCCTTACAGCTTACAGGGCAGGTACAGGATATCACTGTTGAAAAATATAAATCAGGAAATGTTTACAAAATATTTTCCAAGGCATGGGATAAGCCATGAAACTCTGTAAAGACAATAATCAACAAGTTGAGAAAATACAACAGGGACACAACTAAGAACAGGAGATTCCTCTAACATTGATGAAAAGATCAGAAGAGAACTGGTCAGGGAGGCTGCCAAGCGGCCTACAGTAACATTAAAAGAATTGCAGCAATTTCTGGCAAGTACTGGTTGCTCCCTACAACAATCTCACAAATTCTTCATATGTCTGGGCTATGGGGTAGGTTGGCAAGGTGGAAGCCTTTTTTAACAAAAAATAAATAAGAAACACACCAATCTCAGAAAACCAATGTTTTATGGTCTTATGAGACCAAAATTGAACTTTGTGCCATAATGCCAAAAGCACAACAAAAAAATCCCACAGCACGTCACTAAAGAACACCATCCCCATGGGGAAACATGGTGGTGGAAGCATCATACATGGGGCTGCTTTTCTTCAGTTGGCACTGGGGCTTCAATCAGGGTGAAGGGAATAATTAATAACACCAAAATTCCAGTCAATTGTGGTGCAAAACCTTAAGGCTTCTGCTAAAACGCTTAAGATGTAAAGGAATTTCACCTTTCAACATGACAACGACCCAAAGCATACATCCAGATCAACAAAGGACTGAGAATTTTAAGGTTTTGGAATGGCCCAGCCAGACTCCAGACCTAAAACCAATCAATAATCTGTGTGGACTGTGCACAGGAGATGCCCAGCACAGGAGATGCCCAGCCAATCTGACAGAGTTAGAATGCTTTTGCAAAGAAGAATGGCAAAATATTGTCAAAATGTGTCAAGCTGACTGAATGACCCCAAAAGATTGAATGCTGTGATAAAATATAAAGGTGCTTCAACTAAGTAGTAGTTTACGGGTGTGCACACTTATGCAACCAGGTTATTACACTTTTTTTATCTTTCATTTTCTTCCCCTAAAATGGTTCTTATTGGTTTTCACTTTGTTTAATAGGTTAAAATTTTACAATAAAGGTAGACAAGGTTCTGACATGATTGATCTTGGTTTGTACAGTAGGTTTGTATGTACAGTAGAAAAGTACAACGCTTTAGGCTCTCGTTCACTAATACTCATGCACAGTCACAGAAATCGGTTGATAATCTTGATCTTAGATAGTTTAGTTTGGTTAGAGATTTACCAAAATACAAATTCCAATCTTAGCCTCCAAGCCAGTGACGGACATTAGCTACCTGCTTAATTATACGACAACGGTTATAACTTTTTTTTTCTTTTCTTTCGAGCAATCTTGCTAAAAGTGTCCTGGTGTGCTAGTGTATTTTGAACATATTTATAGCTACACTGATTAGCAGAGCATGGCACAGCAACATGCAGAAGCTGTGTGAATGTTGAGTCTGGCGTAATATAATACAGAATGAAACCAGTGGGAATATGTTAAACGAAATCCATAAAAACATGACACAGAGGCTGAGGAAATGCATAGATGGTAAGGGTGAACATAACATGTAGAGTGTATGTTGTATATAATAAATACAAAAATTAGTACATGTAGCTTTACCCTCAATGGTTCATTTTGGACATTTCGGACAAATTAAAATTAGTTTCATTCTCCTGTTAGAGTATTTTAACTGTCTACTGTAGGAGTGATTAGGTGTTATTTTTTTATATTATGCAAATTACGTTTCTCTGCCTGCCAGCCTAAAACAAATGCGATAGGTGAGATAGGTGCAGTTGAAGGTTAAATATCTGACTCCAATTTATAATTCTATTGAAACTGAATTTTTCTGGTTTAAATTAAAATTAACTTAAAATTTTGATATTACAAAAAGGCCTGACACTCTGTTAAACCATCAACAAGCATCCACTGATGTAATGATGACAGCACAGTGATAGTCAGTGAAGGTAGATACCAAAGAACATATCCCACACAGAAGCAGCACACAGCCAAGAGTCCACACACCCTGCTGGGATAGAGATGACGTGTGGTTCTCATCTCAATGATGATGAAAGGAAGCACTGTCGTATGCTGGGGAAAAGGGAAAGAAATTTAATTCCACAGAAAAATTCAATAACACACTGTTACAGGGTTATTATAAAGTTAAAACAATGTCATTTCAGGGAAAAGGGCTTTTCCTGTCAACCTTCCTGTCACATTCAATACATGTTCCTAAGATATCTGCGTCCAACTCATTTGCTAGGTTTAATAGGCTAATCCATATTTGAAATGCTATCAAGCTTTGATTCAGTGTTAGTACTCATGATATGCCTGAACGTGCCCTTTAATATCTGCTTGCAGAGCTGAAATGATTTGCCCCTCCATGCCATTTCACTCATTTAACTGGGCCACCCCTCAGCGCAAACATCACTCCGCATATATATATATATATATATATATATATATATATATATATATATATGCTGTTAAAAAAAACTGTTCTGGCAAACATCTATCTGGAAAATGAGCGCTCCAATTTGGTCACTAATCTCTAAAACCAATTATTGACCAGGCGTTCAATGACTGGCAGCATCCAGGTGTTTAATGGCAGCATCCTTTTCCTTTATACAGTATATGATTTGGAAATGGCTTCCAATTGGAGATGTATGAACCTGTATGAAATTACATGACATGGTAAACAAATGGGCTCTGAACAGGCATGCACTAAGTTTAATTTATCTCTGTAGATGCAGCTTCAAAATGCTTTTTGGATTCACATCTTTGATACCTACAGTGCATCCGGAAAGTATTCACAGCGCTTCACTTTTTCCATATTTTGTTATGTTACAGCCTTATTCCAAAATGATACTAAATTCATTATTTTCCTCAAAATTCTACAAACAATACCCCATAATGACAACATGAAAGAAGTTTGTTTGAAATCTTTGCAAATTTATTTAAAAAAAACAAAACAAAAAAAGCACATGTACGAAAGTATTCACAGCCTTTGCTCAATACTTTGTTAAAGCACCTTTGACAGCAATTACAGCTTCAGGTTTTTTTTGAGAATGATACTACAAGATTGGCACACCTATTTTTGGGCAGTTTCTCCAATTCTTCTTTGCAGAACCTCTCAAGCTCCATGATGTTGCGTCGGTGCACAGCCATTTTCAGATCTCTTCAGACATGTTCAATCGAGTTCAAGTCTGGGCCCTGGCTGGGCCACTCAAGGACATTCACAGAGTTGTCCTGTAGCCACTCCTTTGTTACCTTGGCTGTGTGCTTAGGGTCATTGTCCTGTTGGAAGATGAACCTTCACCCCAGTCTGAGGTCCAGAGTGCTCTGGAGCAGGTTTTCATCAAGGACGTCTCTGTACATTGCTGCATTCATCTTTCCCTCGATCCTGGCTAGTCTCCCAGTCCCTGCCGCTGAAAAACATCCACACAGCATGATGCTGCCCCCACCATGCTTCACTATAGGGATGGTATTGGCCAGGTGATGACTGGTGCCTGGTTTCCTCATGAGATGACGCCTACCATTTAGGCCAAAGAGTTCAATCTCTGTCTTGGTCTTGGTCTGAGAGTCCTTCAGGTGCCTTTTGGCAACTCCAGGTGGGTAGTCATGTGCCTATTAATGAGGAGTGGATTCCATCTGGCCACTCTACCATTCAGGCCTGATTGGTGGAGTGCTGCCGAGATGGTTGTTCTTCTAGAAAGGTTTCTTCTCTCTCCACAGAGACACGCTGGAGCTCTGTCAAAATGACTATCGGGTATTTGTTCACCTTTCTGACTAAGGCTCTTCTCCCCTGATCGCTCAGCTCTAGGTAGAGTCCTGGTGGTTCCAGACTTCTTCCATTTTGCTCATTGGGACCTTCAATGCTGCAGAATTGTTTCTGTAGCCTTCCCCAGATCTGTGCCTCATTACAATCCTGTCTCGGAGGTCTGCAGACAATTCTTTAGACTTCATGGCTTGGTTTGTGCTCTGACATGCATTGTTAACTGTGGGACCTTATAAACACAGGTGTGTGCCATTCCAAATCATGTCCAATCAACTGAATTTACCACAGGTGGACTCCAATCAAGTTGTAGAAACATCTCAAGGATGATCAGTGGAAACAGGATGCACCTGAGCTCAATTTTGAGTGTCATGGCAAAGGCTGTGAATACTTATGTACATTTGCTTTTTTTGTTTTTTATTTTTAATAAATTTACAACGATTTCAAACAAACATCTTTCACGTTGTCATTTTGGGGTATTGTTTGTAGAATTTTGAGGAAAATAATGAATTTAATCTATTTTGGAATAAGGCTGTAACATAACAAAATATGGGGAAAGTAAAGCGCTGTGAATACTTTCCGGATGCACTGTATCTGTCTGAGTGATATTCAGCACCCCTAACGCCAAACACACCCCTCACATAGACTGTTCCTCAATGGAGCAGTGTTATATATTGACACCAAGAATGTATCTATACATACAGTATCTCACAGAAATGAGTACACTCCTCACATTTTTGCAAATATTTGATGATATCTTTTCATGTGACAACACTGAAAAAATGACACTTTGCTACAATGTAAAGTAGTGAGTGTACAGCTTGTGTAACAGTGTAAATTTGCTGTCTCCTCAAAATAACTCAACACACAGCCATTAATGTCTAAACCACTGGCAACAAAAATGAGTACACCCCTTAGTGAAAATGGTCAAATTGGGTCCAAAGTATCAATATTTTGTGGCCACCATTATTTTCCAGCACTGCCTTAACCCTCTTGGGCATGGAGTTCACCAGAACTTCACAGGTTGCTACTGGAGTCTTCTTCCACTCCTCCATAACGACCTCACAGAGCTGGTGGATGTTAGAGACCTTGTGCTCCTCCACCTTCCGTTTGAGGATGTCCCTCAGATGCTCAATAAGGTTTAGGTCTGGAGACATGCTTGGCCAGTCAATCACCTTCACCCTCAGCTTCTTTAGCAAGGCAGTGGTCATCTTGGAGGTGTGTTTGGGGTCGTTATCATGCTGGAATACTGCCCTGCGGCCCAGTCTCTGAAGGGAAGGGATCATGCTTTGCTTCAGTATGTCACAGTACATGTTGGCATTTATGGTTCCCTCAATGAATTGTAGCTCCCCATTGCCGGCAGCAAACATGCAGCCCCAGACCATGACACTCCCACCACCATGCTTGACTGTAGGCAAGACACACTTGACTTTGTACTCCTCACCTGGTTGCCGCCACACACGCTTGACACCATCTGAACCAAATAAGTTTATCTTGGTCTCATCAGACCACAGGACATGGATCCAGTAAATCATGTCATTAGTCTGCTTGTCTACAGCAAACTGTTTGCGGGCTTTCTTGTGCATCATCTTTAGAAGAGGCTTTCTTCTGGGATAACAGCCATGCAGACCAATTTCATGCCGTGTGCGGCGTATGGTCTGAGCACTGACAGTCTGACCCCCCCCACCCCTTAAACCTCTGCAGCAATGCTGGCAGCACGTCTATTTCCCAAAGACAACCTCTGAATATGAGCAATCAACTTCTTTAGTCGACCACGGCTGGGTCTGTTCTGAGTGGAACCTGTCCTGTTAAACTGCTGTATGGTCTTGATCACTGTGCTGCAGCTCAGTGTCAGGGTCTTGGCAATCTTCTTATAGCCTAGGCCATCTTTATCTTTTTTTTTCAGATCCTCAGAGAGTTCTTTGCCTTGAGGTGCCATGTTGAACTTCCACTGACCAGTATGAGAGTGTGTGAGAGTGATGACACCAAATTTAACACACCTGCTCCCCATTCACACCTGAGACCTTGTAACACTAACAAGTCACATGACACCGGGAAGGGAAAATAGCTAATTGGACCCAATTTGGACATTTTCTCTTAGGGGTGTACTCACTTTTGTTTGCCATTGGTTTAGACATTAATGGATGTGTGTTGAGTTATTTTGAGGGTACAGCAAATTTATACTGTTACACAAGCTGTACACTCACTACTTTACATTGTAGCAAAGTGTCATTTCTTCAGTGTTGTCACATGAAAATATATAATCAAATATTTACAAAAATGTGAGGGGTGTACTCACATTTGTGAGATAATGTACTCCTCACATGACTCCATTTAATGAACTTTTGAATAACTACATATAAATCTATCTCACGTAAGATTTTTTTCTTGTGATCTTTGACATTACTATTTATTTTGTGAAAGATGTTTGCTCAGTGGTCAATCACTGGACAAAGTATTTAATTTTCAATTACAATAGACCTTAATGTGTACAAATTTCAGAATGATAATATGTACATAATCCATGTAGATAAGGTCTTAAGACCTGATCCACTGTCACCTTAGTTTCCTGTTTGTGTTCTGCATGTGCAAGCACCAAGCTTGTACACAATACTGATTCTACTGATTGATCTGATCAACTAAACAGCCAGACTAAACTAAACTAAACACCTCTACATTAATGAAAGTTTAGTTTTAGTTATGTCATGTTTTTACAATAACATTACTGATCAGTTGCCTTATCTGTAGAGGCTTGAGTGTGTCCCTGATTTAGATGTCACTTGCTTCATCAAACTTCTGCTTGTCTCAACCTGCTGAGAGGATTAGCTGGCTGCAAAGCATGGTGGAATCTGTAGTATACGTATGAAGGCTGGCTGGCAGAAAGCTCCTGGAGGGGATAGTGTGTCAGGGAGAGTGCTCCCAAGGTCAGGGCTTATATTTCTCCAACTGGCCTCCTAGGCTGTCCCTGACACACTAACAGCTGACAGAAGAGCTCATATGACACCACAGCTCATCTCCCCTCTATCAGCAATGAAATCCCTGCTAAATACCTCTTGGTGGTCAGGGTCGGGGTGAGGTTACGTGTTGCATCTATTTAAAAAAAAAATATATTTTTAGAATGCTTCAGACTAGGTGCGTGCATCAGAATCCCGTAGGCTGAAGCCAAAAAAAAAAAAGAAGAGCACACCCAAGTTGCCAGGTTCTAACAAAATTTCCACCTCAGTTTTCTGTTTTATTTTTTTCATATTTCTGCAGAAACATAAGCAATATATTCATTTACTGAGCCACTGCTTCATACAACCCATGCACACTGTATGTTTTAAAAATACTCTAAAACTTGTACCTTCATGTTTTTCTTCATTTTTAAATTATTGTTCTCAATCATATTGTCCACCATATATTGACTTTCCTTCTCCAAAAGTTATTATAATGAAATGCCACTTAAAGGATGCTATTTTGACTGGCAAACTCACTGTGACAGTGTCCCAGTTTTATAGATTCTGATCACGTCTCCAGACAATTTTTCTGCTATTATATTTTTAGATGGCTTTTTGATATAATAGCATCTTAAATGATTAATGGCGCACTTATAAAGCGTTTTTATCCAAAGCGCTTTACACTGTGTCTCATTCACCCATTCACACACACACACTCACACACCAATGGTAGCAGAGCTGCCATGCAAGGTGCTAGCTTGCCATCGAGGGGAATCATAGGGTTCAGTGTCTTGCCCAAGGACACTTCGGCATGTGGAGTTATCCAGGCCGCGAATCAAACCGCCAACCCTATGATTAGTGGATTAGTGGACAACCCGCTCTACCACCTGAGCCACAGCCGCCCTGATTGAGAAAGATGTTTTGAAACATAATTAATTTGCTTTGATAAAGTTATGTTCTGAAAATTGCGATTGGTTGTTATAATTTGTGAATGAAAAAAGACCTGTATTTCCACCAGCCCTGCTCTTTCAGAGTTTTCCAGTTTTTCCAGGGTTAATTAGTGTTAACATTGTTGCTTTGTCTTACACCCATCCTGTGCACAATCCAGATATAAAGATATGCTTTATTTTAGCTCCATTCTAGTATAAAGTGGCAGCTCTCTTTCTCTGACCACCATACCAAGCAGAGACGTTCTTGTGGTTTTGCTCGGCACACCAGGACAGTCTGTGGAAAATTCCATCCTACAAAACAACATTGCGCAGCCAGAAGACCCTTAACTATAAGAAGAACAGGCCCATGTTTACATGGTTTCACTTCTACAACAATGATAGTGCAAAATCCACCTCTATTTAGTGCTTGCCAACATGCTTCAGCCATTTTGAATAAAACACATGCTATTTAAACTACTTTAAAATGTTATGGAAAAACATGAGTCAGATTTCCCAAATGTCTTTCACGGACGCTGAAGAGAGGTTATTTTGGTTTTGTGATTTCACACGTTCATTCTGCATTGGATATCATTGAGTACAGTACTAGCAGAAGAATTAGCACAAATGTTTCCATATGCAGAGTGAAAGAAAGTTACTCATTTGTCAGAAATGTTCACAGGAATCCAGAACTGAAGTGTGAGAGCAAATGATTTCACAGCTCTTCGGAGTCAAGACCTTTGTGTTTGGAGCAATAGTTAGAAATAGTTGTCATCTTTCACTGGGTCAAGATAAGCAAATATTTTTTGTAGTTATCAAGGATGAGCTAGTGAGCCAGCAGCTATGAGTCCATTTTAATGATCCGGTTTGGCTGGAGAAACCTATCCTAGCAACTTTTCCAGGCTCAGCATGGCACTTAAATCACAAGTCCAGGATGATATTGTGCACTGCCAAGCCCTAAAAGGAATTGAAATAGAAGTATAATTGAAAAACAGACCTGCAATTATTGATTTTTTTTTTAAGTATTCACAAAAAAAAAAGCAAAGGAAATAGCAAAGCTGAGAGCACACAGGAAAAAGCAGGGAAAATGATTTTTTTTGTCCTGAGAGGAATCAATATCGCTGAACATCGTCTTTTTTTCTTGAACTACTGTGGTTGTTGGAGAATTTTTTCCCGATCTGTTAACTAAATCTGTCTCCTGCTCCCACTCCGAAAAAACACATCTGTTTCCTCTGATCCATACACAATTGTGCCAAGATGAATCACATTTTCTGTCAGCTGGTTCTACTCCGGCTCTACAGAGTGGTGCACTGTTGACTTCAGACGTGAACTCTATGTTGTCACTACGAAAAGGTCAAAGAAGCACTGATTCTGTTTAGGAATGCAGCATTATTGCAATTAGAAAGTAATCAGTCATTAACACAGCTGTATTAATCCTGTTTATTAACAGCAGGTCATGTTGCGTCAATGAAAGCTGGTCTGAAATGGGTGCCTATTTTTATAATCTTGGCAGTTATAGACACCTGTCCTGTTAGATTCTATACACCAGCAAAGAAAGGGCATTACAATTTTTAGTTCAGATCAAACCCATAAGCGGTGCCATTTTTGTTGCTTAGACGGACTATGATGAGCCTGGTAAACAGACGCAGTGACCCTACACTTCCCAACGTTTCTTTAAGTTGTGTCGAACTGCTTTCACACTTGAAATTCATTTAGTTCATTTAGTACATGATTTGGATGAAGGTGCAGTTGATTTGGCCCACATCTGGATTTAAACAACATGTTCACACCTGCCCAAACCAAACTAATTAAAGAAGCTTATGCACCTTGGTTCAAAGTAACTGAAACAAATCTTCATGTATGTAGATCAATATAATCTTACTGTATGTAATGACCATGGGCTTCTATTTAGACCTGGCATCTTAAGTAGCTGGCTTACACTATACAATCATGAGAAAAAGAAAGTACCCCCTCAATTTTATGTTCTTAATCATCTGGGCCTAACTAACATTTGTGTGGTCCTCACCAACTTCTATAAACAAACAAATAACCTCAGGTGATAACAAAAACACAACATATTTAAAAAATGTAGCCATTTTTTCCCAAAACGTGAACCAATATTCAGAAACCAGGTGGTAAAAAATAAGTGTACCCTTCCTACTTACACAATCATTAAGAGAATAATTAGCAGTCTGATGTTACTAATGAAATGGACATGAACAGTTAATCATCAAGAGGTGTGACTATCTCTATAAAAGCTACGACCTCAGAGAAGCAACTGTTGCTGTTCATCAATCTTGAAAGGGTTATAAGGCCATCTCCGAACAATTTGAAATTCAGCATTCTACAGTGAGAAGGATTGTTTACAAATGTAGAGCCTTTTAAGACAGGCCAATCTTCCCAGAACATCGTTTAATGCTCACAAATATAAAGAAAAACCAAAGAGCTACATCATGTGACCTACAGGACTATGTTAGTACATTACGTTTATGTTTATGACAGTACACTTTAAAAAAGAATAAACAAGTATGGCTTTTATGGATGGGTGGCTAAGAAAAAAAAAACCTTCTCTCCAAGAAAAACGTGGCAGCATGCGTTTTGCAAAGCTACATCTGAACAAACCACAAATGTTCTGGAACTATATCCTTTGGACTGATGAGACCAAGGTGGAGATGTTTGTTTGGTCGTCATGCACAGTGCAATGTTTGGCAAAAACCAAACACAGCATATCACCACAAACACTTCATACCAACTGTGAAGAATGGTGGAGGAGGGGTGATAATTTGGTCTTGTTTTACAGCCACAGGGCCTGGGAAACCTGCAGCCATTGAAACAATGATGAACTCTACTTTATACCAGAATATGCTTGAGACAAATGTGAGGCCATCTGTTCAGCCGCTTAAACTGGGACAAAACTGGGCCATGCAACAGGACAGTGATCCCAAACACACATGCAAATGGACATCTGAATGGTTAAGAAGAAAAAAATCAAGGACTTGGAATGTCCAAATTTCGACCCCATTGACATGCTTTTTTATGTAAATGAATGCCCACAAACATCAATGAACTGAAGCAAACTTTCTCCAAAACGATTGTGAAAGAAAACATTTACTTCAATTATTGTTGTTAAAGGTGGTTCTACATGTTACTAAATAATAGGGTGTACTTATTTTTTCCCCACCTGGTTTCCGAATGCTGGTTTACTTTTTCGGGGAAAAAAATGATTATATATTGAAATCTATTGTAGTTTTTTGTTGTCAGCTGAGCTTATTTTCTTGTTTACAGAAGTTGATGAGGACCAGACAATAGTTATTTAGGCCCTGATAAATAAAATATTTGAATTGAAGGAGGGTGTACTTTCTTTCCAAAACCAAGAAACTGTTATTTAGGCTACAGATTACAACAACAGCCATCTAATAATATTTGACCAGATTTATTTCAGTTTTTGCGTTTGTTACAGTCCAGAAAGTTTACTAGACACACAATCAAAATCCATTATAAAGCAATGTTTCTGCAAGTCAAAATTGGGTCTTTTAAGCAGCCTTTATAATTTTCAGACAAGATTTTCTTTTAATTATGATGAAGAAGGACAACTTAAGAACAAAGAACAGTGTCTGCATGGGATATATGGAGCAGCACCTCAATTAATGAATGCATTTCTTTTGTACAGAAATATGCTAGAAATATATTTTATTTTGGAGTTCAGTAAGCAGTGTTTAGATCAGGCTAAACCCGAGTAGCACATCTCCTATTAGTATCACGTTAACGGATTTGATGGTTTTTAATGAGCTTGGTCTTTGCTCTGTGAGCAGGAGTGCTAGGTTCTGCCTACACTGTACACATATTGCACTTATATATACTGCAAATCAGAAATGTGCACCAACTAGTTCTCTTCAAAAGACTGAGAAAAATGTGTCTATCTTTTCCTATGCCCAGATATTTTGGTCTTGTTGAGAAGGTGGGAATTTTGCAGAACCCCTCCTAGAAGCTTTGCCGAGCTGTTCTAAAAATATTTTTTGCAAAAACCTTGCACAGCTTTTTTTTGTCCTTTAGGACCCCAATGCCTAGACTTCAGTTAAAAAAAAACAACTATCCAAAGCAGGCGTCATTTTTCCTACTCCAAGATAAGCATCAAACACTTCCCGTTTGAAACTTACCACACCCCTTTATATGACATCACATGTTACTTCTATCAAGCCTATTAGTAACATAAGTTTTTGTTTTCCCAAAGTACGTGAATTCACCCTCTATTCCATGGTACTGGTTCTATTCACCTGAATAGCAAAAGCTAATCAAATATTAAAACATTTTAGGGATGTGCCATATGAGTTCTTCTGAGTTAACTTACTGCGATGATAAAGGCAGACATTGTACATTGGCTTTGTACTGTACAAAATCAACACTGCAATGTGCACTGATCACATTATCTACTTGTGTGTTTTAATAAGTTCCTATACTACAGAAACAGACTATTACATTTTCCTGGCAGTTTCCTAAGAAAATGATCTCCTCTTATGACAGGATGTTTTGGCTGAATGTGTCTTACACTGCTGCCATCGCTTTCCATCAGGGTAGGATGCAGTGCCGAGTTCAAGGCACGATGGAGCTACAAAGTGTGTAGCCAGATTAATGTTGTGCTAAATGTTCCAATCAAAATACATCACTCTTTCACATTATGAGCAGCATAAAAACCTAAAAATAGGTCATTTGATTTATAGTGCTCGTATAATAATTTCCCCACTGGCAGACGAAAAGTGAGCACTGCATTATCTTGTTTTGTACAGTATGTCCATGGTGAGTGGCTGGTGATGTGCCAGCAACAACAACGAGCTGCCATCTGTCAAGCGGGAGCTTTACAGACTGGTCCAGTTGCCATGCAAAATTATCCTAAAACTGTCAGGACCATGATTGAAAAAACCCCCAAAACAAACCGTTTTTGAAACGAATAAGAGGTGGCATGGTTAGCACAATAGCGGAATATTACAAGTATTAACATTAACAAAAGGCTAGCATTCTTACAGTAGAGTGATGTCTGTTACTTTGACATTTTACATTTAGTCGTTTAGTAGAAGATTCTTTTTAGAAAACAGCAAAAAGCCCTGCAGGTCAAAGGTGCAAATCTGGAAAGATTCCAAAAAAAAGAAAGCAAGAGATAAATGCTTGTTTGTGCACATAATAGAGTGGTCTAGCTAACAAGAAGACTACCGTATTTTCCGCACTACAAGGCGCACCGGATTATAAGGCGCAGTCTCAATTACGGGGTCTATTTCTGTACTTGACCAATACATAAGGCGCACCGTGTTATAAGGCGCATACGGTTGTTACGCCAACCAAAGTCGCACAACATTTGTACAGATTTTGGAACTCAGTCCACATATAAGGCGCACCGGATTATTAGGCGCACGGCCGATTTTTGAGAAAAATTAAGGCTTTTAGGTGCGCCTTATAGTGCGGAAAATACGGTATATAAAACCCATGTGCATAAGCCAGGGGTGTACAAACATTTTCCAAAAGAGGGCCAGATTAGACCACTTAAAAATAAGAGAGGGCCGGCCACCAAAATATTATTTTAGAGCTCCAATTAACAATTTAATTGTAGTGGAATAACTTCAGAGCGGTATTACCTGTAGTTGTGACACATAAGATGATAATCATAAATTCATGCTTCTTTTCCGGACTCATTCACAAAAGGTTTTCCAAGCTTAGTGGTTGGAAGCATCGCCACTTATTAGCTCTAGCAATGTTCTGTGTGCTGTTTGCTCAGATAAAAAGGACCTTCTTCCAGGACAGCTTCCAGCTACTTCAGCTTCTCTGCCCTCTAATCCTCAGAATATATTTTGCAAGTCCTGTGGTTTTATTTTATGATGTCTCATGATATTAAATTCCTTTAATAGCATAACAGGCTCTCAACATACGAGACACACATATTCCCTCTGGCTCTCGAAGAAAAAGTATTCCTGTGAACAGCTCTTTTGAAATCACTCCTTTTCACTGTTAACTTTTTGAACATTTTTGTCTGTAGCCAAGACTAAACAATCATTCAGGCCACATTCGGTCCTGGGGCCAGACTATGGACTCCCCTGGCATAAGCAATACATAACTCTTGTGTAATCTCTGAATAGTGTTTAAGTCTGGAGTTATGACTGAGGTCTGAATAAATTGTGTAATAAATGGTCATATTCAAGGTATTATGCAGAGGTGGAAGGAATAAAGATTCAATGTGTGCATGTGAGAAGAAAAGACAGCACAAACATTACTTGCAAACTCTTGGTTGAATCCAAGACTATATTTAGTGAGACTGATGCCCAGGACCGAGAGTCCAATTACAAACTCCAATAAGTCTGAGACAAGCCTAAATAAATCCATAAAACGTCTCAAGACCGGACATAAGTCCGACATCCCGAGCAGAAATTAAACTCATCATTTACACCAATATTCTTGGCCATGCCTGCATCATGGACCATGAGGGTATCTGCAATGTCTGTCAGATCAACCCAAGGCGAGCTATTTTTTGCAATAGGAATTTCGCTTCAATTTTGTCAAGGTTAATTTTCAGATAATGAGAAGAGATGTCATAAAGTCAAATTCTGGGGATTTTTTTTTGTGTCATCAACAGTGATACGAGAAGCTGTGAGATCTTATCACTGAGCCCAGTGATTTGCTATATACATAGAGGTGAACAGACCAAGGACTCCTGAGAGAAGCCAGCAGTAAGGGTGTGATATAAAGAAACTAAAGCTATGTGGCATGATTCAGGCCACAACTTCCAGTTGGCAAGTGGGCAAGAGTGTAAATGAGGATCTGGTGATTCACAGTGTCAATGGCAGCGGACAGGTCGAGTTCAATAAGTTCACTGTTCGATAACATTCAATATTTATTCATTTCTGACATGGTAAATGGTCTGTACTTACAGTGGTGTGAAAAAGTGTTTGCCCCCTTCCTCATTTCCTGTTCCTTTGCATGTTTGTCACACTTAAGTGTTTCGGAACATCAAACCAATTTAAACAATAGTCAAGGACAACACAAGTAAACACAAAATGCAATTTGTAAATGAAGGTGTTTATTATTAAAGGTGAAAAAAAATCCAAACCATCATGGCCCTGTGTGAAAAAGTGATTGCCCCCCTTACTATAACTATGGTTGTCCACACCTGAGTTCAATTTCTCTAGCCACACCCAGGCCTGATTATTGCCACACCTGTTCACAATCAAGGCATCACTTAAATAGGAGTTGCTTGACACAGTAAGGTCCACCAGAAGATCCTTAAAAGCTACACATCATGCCGAGACCCAAAGAAATTCAGGAACAATTGAGAAAGAAAGTAATTGAGATCTATCAGTCTGGAAAGGGTTATAAAGCCATTTCCAAAGCTTTGGGAATCCAGCAAACCACAGTGAGAGCCATTATCCACAAATGGCGAAGACATGGAACAGTGGTGAACCTTCCCAAGAGTGGCCGGCCGCCCAAAATCACCCCAAGAGCGCAGCGACGACTCATCCAAGAGGTCACAAAAGACCCCACAACAACGTCCAAGAACTGCAGACCTCACTTGCCTCAGTTAAGGTCAGCGTTCATGCCTCCACCATCAGGAAAAGACTGGGCAAAAATGGCCTGCATGGCAGAGTTCCAAGGAGAAAACCACTGCTGAGCAAAAAGAACATAAAAGCTCGTCTCAATTTCTCCACAACACATCTTGATGATCCCCAAGACTTTTGGGACAACATTCTGTGGACCGATGAGACAAAAGTGGAACTCTTTGGAAGGTGTGTGTCCAAGTATATCTGGCGTAGAAGGAACACTGCATTTCTTAAAAAGAACATTATACCAACAGTAAAATATGGTGGTGGTAGTGTGATGGTCTGGGGCTGTTTTGCTGCTTCAGGACCTGGAAGACTTGCCGTGATAAAAGGAACTATGAATTCTGC
>JAFFST010052586.1:139816-157465 GCA_022414735.1 Noturus placidus
ATAAACACCTTCATTTACAAATTGCATTTTGTGTTTACTTGTGTTGTCCTTGACTATTGTTTAAATTGGTTTGATGTTCCGAAACACTTAAGTGTGACAAACATGCAAAGGAACAGGAAATGAGGAAGGGGGCAAACACTTTTTCACACCACTGTATATAGTGCTTTTTTATCCTTAGCAGTTCTACAAAGAACTTTGCACTGGTTCTCATTCACCCATTTCACACACACACACACACACACACACACACACACACACCAATGGTATCAGAGCTGCCATGCAAGGCGCTAGCTTGCCATTGGGAGCAACTTGAAGTTCAGTGTCTTGCCCAAGGACACTTCAGCATGTGGAGGCATGTGGAATTGAACCGCCAACCCTACGATTAGTGGACAACCCGCTCTACCACCTGAGCCACAGCCACCGCATATAGATATAAACAAGAATATGTCATTTTTAGTCCAGCAACTTACTGTGTTTCTGTTATATGCATTAGACTGGGAGTCAAATGTCTACATTAGACATTACACTATTGCACACTTTAAATGTGGTGCATTGTAGAGACAACAGCACTCAATAAGCCAGAATCAGATTAAAAGTGAGAACAGAGACATCTCGATTGTGGCTGCAGAGCTCTTTCACTTCTCACATCTCTCCTTGCAACTGTAAATGATGAGTTGTTTACTCCTGCATGTCTAAACATACTAGTAATCACAGCAGGAGTGTACAGTTAGAAACAATTTTCTGAAGAGCATCCCATCCAAATTGGCCCATGGGCACAGCTTTTTCCACTCTAACCAACGGCCCATGAAGTCCAACGGAAGGATTTGTAGAGGAATGCCAAATAAACTGTTTAGAACTATTAAAGAGCAGGTCTATGATGCTTGCTCGGTGTGAACATTTCTTTACCGGCACATGGAAAAAGATGTACATCACCACAGGCACAAAGGAAGCTATTAGGTCGTTATATAACGGGCCTTCTTCTGAAAAAATCCTGTAGTGTTTGGTTACACAAAGTGCATGTGTCAAAATCATTCCATCTGTAGAACTCTGGGTGATATAGAATTCCCATTATTTACTCAGCTAATGTTATATAACTCTACACAAACCTCATGGAAATGAAACCACTTAATTAGTTAAGTTCCAACTTGTTCACCCGATAAGATGAATAAATAGCTTAGGAAGAAATCAATACCAAATTCAACTCAGGGAAAGGATAACTAGGTGGAGTATGGGGCTACTGAAAGTCTAAAAGCACTCCATAAATAGTTTATGGCAAAGAGGGCTGCTCCGGTGGACCTTTGTCTCTCCTCTTTCCAGTTCGCTGCACAACAAAAGTCTGTTGTAGATATAGAGGTTGTTTACCTTAGGTAATTAGTCATAAAGGCCCCGGTATACACAATGAGCTCCATTCCAGGACCATGCTTCATTTAAAGCTTCTATGAACTAACCTATTGAATTAAATATGATCATGGCCTGGCACACTCTTGCCAGGAGCAGATTCAATTCCTACCAAGTCTGATTGGGCACATTAAGTTCTGTGGCTGCTGCAAAAGTAATTCGATTGTTAAAAGTTTAATCCATACACTTTGTAAGGGCTTAAAGGTGCCATTTTGAAAGGCTTAAGCTCTTAGGAGAGATGCAGTTACCGAGTACAGTACAGTAGCTCATGACTTCTCTGACAACACTGACTTGGTAGCAAACTAATTACACAGTGGAGGTAAACTACCATCTAGTATTAGCATGAAAGCCTGACAGAGTCTTCGTTAAATACTGATGAACTAACTGTCAATGCCACATTAAATGAGTCCTGTAAAGTTTTGCCAAATATGCATTGACCAATTTTACAGCATTACTTCTCTTTCATGCTTTTGGAAATCGTTTTAAGCAACTCATGCAGTCATTAATATTAACAGATAGTATGTACAAGCATATAGAAACAAATATTATAATCTGTGCAAGTATCAAGGGATGCCACTACACTCTTACAGTCACTGGAAGCATGTGACTTGATACAGGGCTCAGGTAAAAACTCTTAAAAAAGGATGTGTTAGCCTTTGTTCATCCTCAATAGGACCTCCAAGACATTGTCTCCTTCTCTCTCTGGATGGAGGACATCTCAGTACCCTCCCAGGGTGATCGGCACGTGATGTGACCACAAAGAGAAGGCTCACGTTTCTCTCGGCTCTGACCATCATGGTAGGAGCATAATGAGAGAACGGCTCACATCGCTCATCAGAGTACAATCAACCAATTCAACACAGCAGCATGAAATGTGGGTTTGTCTTCCTGTTTTGTTTAAAACATCTTCCTTGTTTCACAGTCTTAAAGCTGAATGAACTGCACCAGAAGTGCATCCACGACAGACCAAATTCAGCTTTCTGTCAAACACCGGGATCTCCGTGCACTGCCGCAAATCTCCCTTCTCTCTCTCTGACCTCTCACTCTTATCTTTCCATGTAATCTTACTCTGTGCTTACTAACACAATCACAGTCAGTGATCTCCACATGTCTCACATGATTATTCATTTTCATAATCTCAATACAAAAGCACACATGGACACATTAACTCTACAGCAGGGAACATGTCCACACACATAGATGCTCGCACGCTCACGCTCTCTCTCTCTCTCTCTCTCTCTCTCTCTCTCTCTTTTACACACACACACACACACGCACTCGCTCCTCTTTTCCTTTCTCCCTCTCCATCACACACACACACACACACACACACACACACACTTCTTTCCTTTGTCTGTCCTTACTAACTAATGTTTCTCTCAGTATTTCAATAAGTTCAATTTTATCGAACATTTTATTGCCGTGCTGTGGTTATTATTTTGATATTGAAAGAAGCCAAATTATTCTAGGACTAAGCCTGGTCAGGAACTAAGTCCATCCATCCATTCATCTTCAACCGCTTACTCCTTCTCAGGGTCACGGGGTGCCCTGCGATGGACTGGCACCCTGTCCAGGGTGTACCCTGCCTTGTGCCCGATGCTTCCTGGGATAGGAACTAAGTCATTTGTTATTATTCTTTGTGCTAAAATTGAGGTGTTATTGAAAGTTTATCATTTGAATTTCTACTGAAATTTTTTAACTAAAAACAGGATATTCTATGAGACAGATTTTATTGATTAATTACTGATTATTGAATTCCTAACAAGATATTTGCATTTCCATTGAAGCACCTAGTATATTGCTGGCATGTACTGTATCTTGCATCTCTGGTGCGTTCCTGTATAACCAGACCCCAACATCTGTAAAACTTCAAAAAGTTTAATGTGATGCCCTGTGACCAATGCACAGCATGGTTCTCTTCATTTTTCAAAAATCTTTCATTTATATCCAAAAGAATTTTTTTCAAAAGTATGAGTCATTTTAGCGCTTCACATCTACAGAACATGACAACAGTTTTTAATCAACACCTTGCACTCATCCCAAATTCACTTTGGTTTCTATCCTTGGAACTAAGGTGTAAAGCACTCCTAATTGCTCTGCTGTAGGGAAGCAGATTTACCTAAGAGATAAAAATACAACAGGCAGACAAAACTGCGATGGCAGTGTGTCTTTATTTGCAGATCCAGGCTTCGCAGTAACAAAGCTTGGCCACTATTTCCTCCTATGAGCAGGGAGAACCAGAGGACTGTTGCCATGGAAGCATGGACAAACAAACAAACGAGGTACCATGGAATGCGGCAAAATATTTACAATGGTGTAATGGTGTAATACTCCCACATCCATCACAGAGTCAAGCTGGCTAAGCTATCACAAATTGTTCCCAGCCTGAGATGTTTTAAAAAACGAACCAAAATTGCATTTAAGAACCTGTTGTACTCGCAACACCCAATAGCTTAGCTTCTTGTGTTCGTATATGATCTTTAGGGACCATCTTAATTCGCATGTTAAGCCATTTGTGTAGAACAACAGCATTGTTTGATCCTCACAAATAGGTGAGGAACTGACTATAGCACAAATAACAACGTCCAAAAGAAAACAAACTTACAAATGCGGCAAATATCAGTCTGAGACAATAATCTTTTCTGAAGTGTTTCAGGTGGGCCTGTGCAGTTTTTTTTATGACCACAATAACTAAACTCTAATGTCTTTCCCAGCAATTTTGCATGACCTTCCAGGTGTATTAAATAAAACATACTTTGCGACCAAGACATTTTTAGTGCCACTGAGTAAACAACTGGGACATACTCCTGAATATTTAGTGTTAGGAACAGGACTCTATTTATTTTTAAGTTTATGCATCCACAATCATTTCCAGTTGCCCATTGCAATTGTTTAAAATTCCTTTCTGTGATTCATAATGACTTGTTCAATCGTGTTGGCTCTACAGTGGCTCAGCACAGAAACAATACTGCTCATGTTCATCAGACTTACCTATTTGTCAAAAACAAGGAAAACCACTGATGTTCCATTGCTTCATCAGATTAAAATCAGTGGTTGCACAACTTCACCTCATCGTTTTCACATCTAACGTCAGTACAGCCCAAGGCATTTAAAGGAACAAAATGTGTTTTAGCTCATATGAGAGTGCATGGATGTTCTACTGTGGGCCTTTCTGATCATATCTGATTCAATTTCCCTGGCATTGCTAATTATGTCATTTAAAATTCAGACAAAAAATGTACTTAATTAGTTTTGTCTTTTTGTTGTGAGACTGTTTTGTTAAGCATCAGTGAAATACTTACCATTCCATGGTTTAGCCACTGAGGTATGAAATTATCCAGGAGTCTTGGGTACACCAAATTCCTGTCATAGAGGTACAGGCTCCAGAACATGGTCACCACAAACTGAAAAACAAAGGTATTTATGATAAAAAAAAAAAATTGTAATCTTTATCAAACCTTCTGACTACAGCACCTTGTAAACGAAGACATATATCTTTTTCATTAAGACTAATATTGGGCACGCTTGCTGCGGTCCGAATACAAGTGCGATTGTTCCTGATGTCCCCGTAGCGTTGGTCTCGTTTCAGACTCACTTGATTCTATAGAAACCCCGGTGCATTTGCGTTCATCTTACATCATCACAAACGCACATGGAGAACACAACGTGACTCACCTTAATTTTTTATTTTTTATTATTATTTTGGACCTAACAGTGGAGCTTTTCTGTGTCTCATGGTACATGTGTGTTGTAGAAACTAATGATGTTGTCATCGGATAAAACACATGCGCAGGTTACTTCACTTCCTGAACAAGTGAGGACATGAGTACGAGTTGTGTTCACATTCACTGGAATCACTTCTCAGTTCTAGTTGATCCGAACTCAGACCACCTCCTACAAGCAGTCTCGGGTTCTGTACCACGGTATGCTTTCCGGTCTGCACAAACAGCTTTCACAATACCAATTTTTCACGCAAACCCTGCGCTGTTTCAGACTAAACTGCTAGTTTGAATACAAGGATATAAGTGATCAGAACAACTCTTAGGAGGAGGTACTATACACAATACTTTTATTTTAAGCATGAAGTATGACAATACTAATCAAACTCTTGAATCAAATCCTGGTGCAATAGAAGGATAGATGGTTGTCCAGAAGATTGCTTGCAGTGTCAGCTGGTGAGATTTGAGAGCTGTGCAAGGAGATCACAAAATCTTGACTTTCCAGTAATATACAGCAGCTCTATGACTTGCTGGGATTTTGTTTCAGCTGATGAACTGTCATCCATGATGAGATGTCTTCCAGACACGCTGATATCCAGGTAAAGTGTCTGAGAGACGGAAGGAGTGGATGAGTTGAGCATTATCCACATTTCAGTCTTATGAAAACCCATGTGAGGTTGTGACCTCACAGAGAGAGCGGGTATAGAGGGAGAACAGAAGAGGACCCAGCACTAACCTTGTGGGACACCAGTGGAGAGTCTGTATTGAGTAGACGTGGACTTCTATATCACCTGATATGACCGTCCTTTCTGTTAAGAAGCAAAACATTGCTATGCTTTCCCACGAATTCCAAATCTCATGAAATAGGCAGGAGAGTTTTGTGAACTGTGTTGAAGGCTCCTGAAAGGTCAAGGGGAATGAGGACTGGTGAAAGCTCAGCTGATCCAATGGAATGAAGCTTCTCAGTAATAGCTTTGATCGCAGTTTATTGAGTGTGCTGCTTTCAAGCCAGACTCTTTAGGTTCCTGGGAGTCGGTTTGGATAAACCAGAGACACAACTGATTGTGTACAGCATGTTCAAGAATTTAAGAAAGAAATGTATTACCTGCTGCTAAGTTGTCTGAAGTATCTAGAGTGGGCTTCTTCATAATGGGAATAACCTTAGCTGTCATGTAGGCAGTCGATGCATGACCAGATGTTATGAAATCATTATGGAGTCAGTTTGGGATACTTCTGACATACTTCTAAAACTAGCCCTTTTAAAGTAGGTCTATACAGTTCTGGGGCTCGTGTTTTCATATGAACAAACCTTAATTAATCACTAAAAATGGACAGTACACTCAGTCAACATTTTGTAGTTATAAATTCAAAATTATAGAAGTCTAATGAACTGCAGAACAAGCCCATTGATATTGTACACCTTGGGTGTTTGAGGTTCTCGGCTCTAGCAAGCATAGACCATGTGAGCAAGAAATTCCCTTTCTCCCTCCTCTGGAATACTTTTGATCCATGTGGTTTTAACTGCTCCCAAATTCCATCTTTTTCATTGAGAAACCTCATTTAAGGATTTGACAGGATCCTGTTTGGATTGGTCATTTTAGCTTCCAGGAATACTCTGGCGATGGCTAAATAAACAGAGCCATGTTGGAAGGACAGGTTTGGTGAATATGGGCCATTGATGTGGTTTCTTTCAGTAATTTAAGAGTGGCTGCTTTCCTGAGGTATGGACTATTCAGGCAGGTGGTTTATTTGGATTTTGTCCATGCATAAACACTCTTCATATTACCAGGGCCCTTTGCAAAAAACACACAGGGCTCAATGAGTCCATGTTGCACACAGGGTAAGGCCATTTATAGCTCCGATGTGGAACAACCTCTAAACCTGCTTATACAATCCACTTGTTGGCCACTGTAGTAATGGAAATTGCTCTGTCTAGATATGCACTATATTTCTAAAGTATTTGGACAAATGCTTGTCCAATCTGCTCATTCAACAATTATAAAAAAAAAAATCAAGATATTAATAGAAAGTTGGGCAAACATTTGTTGCAAAAATGGCTGCCTCTACTGCTCTTCGAACATGATTCGATTCAGCCACATGAACTGTAATTTGCAGTGAGGAGATGCAGGTGCGTTATATAGGCATAAAAGCAAGTGCGTTATATAGGCATGCCTTTTTTTAGGGGGTCACAATGTCACAGTCCACTGAAGGGGTCAGAACAAAGTCAAGCAGAAATACACAGGGTAAATGCGTAATCAGAAATCACATAGAGAGGTAGAGATTAAAAAAACCAAACAAACAGGAAATCGAAGTAGAATCAAAGAAAACACAGAATTGGGAAAACAATAGAGAACCAGAAATGCGGTTATAAGGCTCGGACTTAATGAACAAGGAAGCACGATAAAACTTCCCAAAGATACATACACACAAGGAAGGGTATAAATAAGAAGACTAATCAGGAACTAAACTCAAAACAGATGGAAACAATGGGAAAACCAAGCAAAGACAAAACAAGGGGCATAGACAAGAACAGAAATGAAAACAAACAATGTCAAAATAAGAGTACGAGAGCTACAGCGCGCGCTATACAAGTATATTCAACAACTATAAACATATAAAGTCAATTGATAAATGAAACATTTTTCTAGGGTTAATCACTAAAATAACCAATTAGGTTCAAGTCTATAATGCAGGTCCATTATTGCTTTCATGAAAAGGAGGTATATCCCATTTTAAATACAGCCTATACTGGTTAATTTGAATAAAGCTAGTTTGGAATATTACGTGTATAATACCCATGTCAAGAATGTGTCCTTTCAAAATCATCTAACGCATATATTTAACATCTATTTAGAATCTCTGAAACAGAAATACAAATCTGCCACAGGTTGCAAATTACCCATAAATCATTTAACCTAATAGGTGTTTCCCCACATTAGCGACTGAACTAATCACTAATCACGTACAGAGAATAATCTGAGCCTCGTGCCAAGTTCTCAGGCTAAGGAAATATGCTAAGTGTCACATGTTTTCACATGTTTCACATTGTTGGTGATGTGACATTATGGGGGTTATGTGCCAGACTTTTGTCATGAATTCCCCCTCTCTGCATGTGGCACAGCATACACACTTTGTTTTGTTTTGATAATGCTCCACGTGACCTTTCGTTTACATTGACAGTGCCTTTTATCATTTCAGTCTTGTCTCTGCCCCTGTCCTGTCATTTGGTCCTGTCATTTGGTTTTGTTTTGTACTCACCTGTTATCTATTCATCTCTTGATTAGATTATCTGTTTATACCCTATTGTGTCTTTATCTCGTTGTTATAGTAATTTCTGAGCCATGTTTCCTTGTTCCTCAGTTCTTGTATTCTTCCCAGTTTTGACTCATACCCATTTTCTTGTTAATTGTTATGGATTACCCTTGTTTTACGTTGTCTGCCTGGAATACGGACCATGATTCATGGATTCACCTGAATAAAACATTCATTTTATGCACTACCAGTACACACCTTACGTTACAATCGTTACTGGAGCATCACCACAGGTGCTTTGGGTTTTTCCACAGGTTTCTTATTTACTGTATTAACTATGGACATTTTACTGTTTTAACAAAAAGACCTTCTATGATGAGTCTTACACCATTGTAAGTCTATTATAAACACTGCTTTACCCAAAGCGCCAGAGCTTAGAAATTCATCCGATTTTTTTCTGCATATATATACTTTTTTTCTAGTAACAAATATTGAAATATTTTCTGTACAACTATCAGATGTCCATCATTAACACGGATGACATTACAACCGGATAAAATATAATATTCCCTCTCTTTGCCAAGACCTTGGGCCCTTATTCCCTACAAATGATTTGGAGCCATGTCATCGCATATAGCACTGACAGATGGTGATGTATATATAATATACATAAAATAAACACAAGGGTCACAGACAAACTGACCAAATATGACCATCATATGAGGTTCAGTTCAGAGCACAAAGAAGAGAAAAGTTACATCATCCATCTGTGTAAATGTGTCAACACCCTCAAGGACAAATGTGCATAAGCATGGAACACACACATACAGAAGGAAAATTAAAACATTAAGAATAGTAATAAGAATATAAAATATTATAAAAATAATATATTGATATCATGAAGTATGGAATCAGTATAACCATATTTAAAACAGAAATATAGAGCAATTAAATAAATAAACCAGAGATACCGAAAGAACTGGGTCAAAGTGCACTCACGTGATTAAGGCCTCGGTTTGTTATGAAATTGAGATTGTTTGTGTTTCTATGGAAAATCAAACCAGCTAGATCTTAAAACTACGGGATTGCGATAAGGGGCTTGTTGTGTTCTATGGGAAAGTCTCGATAAGGGGAGTATAAATAGAAGAGCTTTAGATCGGGTTTTTTGAGGGATCATGACTGAGAGCACTCATTCGTGTGAATTCCGGAGGGTTGAACAGAACGAATAAAATGGACCCTTGCTTTTTTCCTCACCTACTGGCCTGTTGTCTTATTTATTCTTCAGTCTGCAATTGAATATGTGAGTATTTCTTCCTAGAATAATTTCTAAGTGTCTTTGGGTAAATTTGGGTAATAGGCTAAATTTTAGACACAACAATGGATTAGGCATTTGCAAAGCTAATGAGAATCAGAATGCTTGTACTCTGTTATCGCTCACGCTGGGCTACGCTCTGCTTTTTTACTCTGCAGATTCAAGTGGAATTTTGAGACTTTGGGGGCACTAAAAAGATCTATGTTCCGACTGCTATAATTGCTAACTCACAGAAATCAATCTCATTTAAAGTACAATTCCCAGGTTTGTAGCTTTGTGTGTTTGGAAATAACAACACCTCGCGCTCTCTATTAATAATTATGCCTAGTAACACTGTTCCATGCCCTCAGATCAACTTCGGTTTACAGAGAAAAATGTGCACCTAAGCTGACTGGCATATGAATGACATGAACAAGTGCAAATGAATGGAGGTATGGTACTTACTACTCCTACAGGGAAAGCTAGCACAGCCATCATCCAGTCCCGCAGACCAATCAGCTTCCGGAGTTGCCTTTCTTGCTCCAGATTGGCTGTGCCCTTCGTCAATAGGCTAGAAAGATCTGTCAGGACACACACTCCAAAGAACACAGCTTGGATAACCTGGAGAATTGGAGAAAGATAATGCTAATGCTAATACAGCTGCCAGTTTTGTCCTGTCCACTTCAGAAGAACACAGCTTCTAAGTCATCTGGCCTTGAATGACCCTTCACTGATCTGCTCTCGTCTCTGGATGGAGATGTTTCAGATGTGGACTCTTGATGCTTTAATGCCTACTCATATGATATGCATAAAGTTGATAAAGTTTATAAAAGTTTATATATATATATATATATAAAAATTTCAGGAAAAACAAATGAAGATGCAAATATATTTCAGTCTACTCAAAGAGAAGTGATGAAAATGTAAACATTGGTCATACACTGTATGTAGCAAAAAGAAATGTACTGTTACTGTACAAATAAGATGCATTATGAGATAATGTAGAGTTTTTACAGACTACTGTCCTCTGTAAACGCTCATCTGTTTCCCAGCAATGAAATCAGCACCAAAAATTACCACAGAATTAATTTAAGAGGGAGGTACTTTATTCATGTTACACAAAGAAAATGAGGGGGAAAATCTAATTTTCTTCTTCTGATTAATTAACTGTTTAATTTTTTATTCCTCAATATATTTCCTTCTGGAAAGGAGGAAATAAAAAGTAACTACCTGAGATGAGGAGTATCCTGTTACACTGCTACACACAGTAGGCTCTATTTCATTCATTCTCTCTCTCTCTCTCGCTCTCTCTTGCTCGCTCTCTCAGCACACTATACAACATATAAGATATAATTTAATAGCTGGACAATGTCTTATTCTCTGCTAAGAAGCTACCCTGGTGATTTTCTGGATTGAGACACAAGTGTCTGAATCTTTTATTTCTTAAATAGCATCAAGAAATCCAGTAAAAGCTACCATATGCAATATATGTTTATATAAACACATGTTTATGATGTTTCGACGCCAGGTGGGTGGTCTATAAATGGACTCCACTACATCCAGTGACCCAGTTGGCCTGGGGAGTCCTAAATCAAAGAACCACAGTTAAATATTTCGCCCTTGTCTACTTCCTTATGTTCGAGATAAGGGTGGCTTCCCTCCGAACTAGTAGAGGTTGCATATCAAAATAGTGACAATGATTCTTAACATGTTCTGTTAGTGCACCATGCCAGACAATAAGAGACAGTACTCATACATATTGCTTATGCCGTGCTTTATTGAGGAGGAGAATCTCTCAAACTCATCGAACCCTGTTGTGCTTTTTGAGCTTGATTAAGACAATGTGATACATGTCGAGCAAGACATTGGAGAAGATATGCTGGAAATTCAGGTTTCAAGAAACTTTTGCATTGTTGTGATATGTTGATCAGGATTCTCCAAAGCCTGCCTCATGTGTCCTCATTTCTTGACACACCTACCAGGGGTTCTTCAGGGGACTTTACAAATGGGTCTGTATTCTGTTTGGCCTTTCAAATTCTCCTTCAGTACTCCAATGGAGTATGGAAGAGAGGCTGGAATCCCTGAGGGACAAATGTTGTATCCCATAAATGAATGGTGCCCTTTATTATGCAAAGATCCTCAGTGAGCAGGTGGAAGGAGTTCACAATGTCCTCCAAGACCTCAAGCATCATGGTGTGAAGTTGAGGCCTGAAAATTGAATGAAGAAGAAGATAGGCCCAAAACTACCTCCAAAAACGCAGGTAAACTGGAATCAGGAACATCAGGAAGCATATTCCCTTCACACTACAAACAGATGCATCAGACCATAGCTTCAGAGTCATTCTTGTCTGGAACCAAGTTTGTCAGCAAAGAGTCATTAGATATGGGTCAAGGCCATCAGCACCAATATCATTTGCCCACTGTTCTTGATGTTTAGGTGGACTATGTGTTGGCTGTGAAAAGTTTAGGGATTACCTATACTATGCTCAGCACTTCATCATATACATGGACAACATCCAAATGAATGAGCATACTGGTATGTAATTGCAGATGTACATAGAAGCACAGTTTGAGAACAATACCTCTTGTAGAAACACTTCAATAGTCGTACAAGGTGCTAACAGAGATTCATATTGGCCAGATTTGTCCTGCCTCATACTCGCTCTATTAATATTTTTAACGGCGGAGGATGTGCAGGCAGGACAGTTAAAGACGGGGTTGCCAGAAATACCCCATGACCACCAAATCTTGTTTTATAACAAATAATCTGAATGAAATGTAACACATTTTCACAAAAGTGTAAGTGCAGACAATGTGTTCATGATATACAGAATCATTTCTATAGTCAGATATCTCACATACATTAGGAGAGGGAAAGCAGAATTAGGGAGTAGATTATGTCTTTGCAGAAATAAGTATGAAATACTTGTGAAACCAATGACTGTATATATATGGGTGGATGTCATAAACGGGATTCAAAAGTGAAGCCAAAATGTCACTGAAGCCGTCTAGCCTTCTGGCTGTAGTACCATTTTTAACCCAGTCCAGCTGACAGGAAGGCTACTGTAACTCAAATAACCACTTTTTACAATAGTTGTGAGCAGAATAGCATCTCTGAATGTACAGTATTTAAATGCATTATTTAATAATTTGGTTGGTGAGTGTATTTCAAAAGAAAAACACAAGTTGCATAATGCTATATGTAGCTAGAATACTAAAGCAGATCATGGCATTACTTAATAGTGCTTTATAGTGATTATGCATGGGCATGGGCGTAACCACGCACTCTTTTGGGGGGGGGGGGACAATGTTGAGGACATACCAATCTGTCCCCCCAATATACAGGAGAAAATATTTTCTATATGTTCCGCTTAAATTTTTCCTGCCAATGGATCTGTCTTTTCTTCATCTATTCTATTTATTTTATTTATCTATTTATTTATGTCTATTCTTTTTTAATATATTCACGTTTGTTACCGAAAATCTGCCCCCCACCCCTCCAATTATACACTTGGTTTCGCCCATACTCAACACAAGTTCGGTGATGTATTTTAGCAGCTTCCCCATGCTGTGGGAGCTTCTATCACTCAGAAACCACGTGAATTCAAACAGTAACTGTAATCCTAAAACTATGTTCTAAATATGCAAATTTTCAGTATCAAATATTGGAAGTTTGGCTGCCGGGGGGATTTAGCGCTTGGACCCCCGCCCGCAATGTCCATACCATGGTTACGCCCTTGACCTTCTGTAACAGCTAGCTAACTGCTAATCACTGACAATCCATGTTGGCCAGTTTCCATGAACTTATAGCTACTAGCTAAATTACCCCAAGCCTTGACCACTACATTTTTTTAATTCCAAATTTATAATTTAGGACTACATAACATTCTAACATGCTATATATGTGTACCCTAAATGACTAAAAACTCATTTTTTGATAACACCTTTTCAAAGTCGGGAGGTGTGTTTCAAACACTATTTTGACCAAGAAATAAAACGCTGTCGTGATTGTTGTTATGAGCTGCTCAAATTGAAAACTTCAAACTTACATTCAAAAGTATTTACTAATCAAAAAAAAAATCCAGATTATTAGGAAATAATATACAATTATGCACTCATTCGCAGTTTTATGTAAAAGAGAGTGACGTTGATAGTGAAAATTAGATAATATTAGCTGTGTGAGCAGATCAGCTTGAGCTGCGCTTTGACATTACTTTAAATATTTCCGTTATATTTCTGCATTTTGCAGCACCTGATAGCCCGGTGGCTATATATATCTAAAATGTGTTTCTATCACCTTCATATATCTGAAAATAGCATAGTATTACTGTTGGAATCAAAATTATTCAACCCTCATTGCAAATCAGGTTTATTGTGAAAATTTACAGACTTTCAGCTGTTTGCAATGAACACATCTAACAAATGCAATTGAAATAGTTCAACACAATGAATGCTTCAAGTGGTTTCCCCAAATTAAACTGAATACTGGCTAGAATAGAATCCCTCACAACAGCACAACTATGCAAAACCGGCATTGTCTCAAGCACAACGGATGCAACTGATCAAGGGCTTCATTAGTTGCACCAGGTGTGTTTGAGCTGGAACACATGAAATACCTGAACTGGCTAGGGGTAGAAAACATGTGAAATACCTGTACGAGGCAGAAAAAGGAAGCTATCAATGGCTGCAACCAAATTTCTGAGAAGGCAAGTTGTGAAAAACCTGCAGTAAGACTTGGTGGCAACAGGCACTGAGGTTTCAGTGAGCACAGTTAGGCAGAATGCAAAAGGCTTCCATGCCAGAACTCCACTAGTCGTACACCACTGCTGACCCAAAAAGCACAAGAAAAGTTCACTCAAAATCTTATAAATAAGGCACAGACGTTTTGGGATTCTATTCTGTGGAGTGATGAAACAAAACTGAACTCTTCGGCACGATGGATCAGATGGAGAAAGAAGAATGAAGACAGGACACTGCCCACAGTCAAGCATGGTGGTGGCTCGGTGATGCCCTGTGGCTGCTTTGCATCCACTGGTACTGGAAATCTTCAGCGTGTGGAAAATGTCATGCTGTCTGTGAGGAAGCTGAAGCTTAGGCATCATTGGACCTTCCAACAGGACAATGATCCCAAGCATTTCTCAAATCCCACTAATTGGTTACAGAAGAAGTCCTGGAAGATACTACAGGGTCATCATAGTCACCTGACTTGAACCCCATAGAAAATCTCTGGTGGGATTTGAAGAAGGAGCTTGCAGAACACCAACCCAAGAATATTACGGACCTGAAGGCCATTGTTCATGAGGAATGGTCTAAAATTCCTCATGAACGCTGCCAGAAGCTCTGCATCTCGTTTACAGCAGGTCAGAACAGTGCTCTACTAAGTACTAAAGGTGCTTGCCATGAAGGGGTTGAATAATTTTGAAACTGGAGAAATCATTATGAGTTGCATTTTATTACATTTTATATATAGGCCTAGCCAAATAGACAAATTAGGAAAAGCTTTTAAACCTCAACTATTTGTCTTAACGGTGAGAGCTGCTAGTGAGGTCTGAAAAATAAACATATCCACTAGTTTTCTCTACAGCTGCCTGAACTGTGCTTTACATTACTGCACATAAAAAGACCACTTTGCAAAAAGTGTCCAAAGATCTTTCCAGTGCATAGCAGTACAAAAAAAAACAACAACAACTTTATTACCACCTCACGTGCCATTTCTATTAAATTCATTATATAAGTGAAAGAAGAAGAAGAAGAAGAAGAAGAAGAAGAGAAAAAAAGCCGTTTATGTGGAAAACATGAGTCACAAGCTTGTAGGACAAAACACCAGGCCTACATTTACGCATGCGCAGACTGCTACCTGACGCGACCTACGTTTGCTCTTAATATAAGGATGCTGCAAACACGGTATATTTATGCAAATGATCTGAGAGTGAAATATTGAATATTTTAATGTACACCCTCTCTTTTATTAGGTTTATTATGGCCTGTGACGTGATGTCTTACTGCACTCTGATTCACAGCCAGTGGCCAGTTTATAGACAGTCAGGAAGCCTAGCCTTACACAGTGGGACTGCATGTTTATCTTCAGGACCTGCATTTGTTTTTCTGTTGTCAGACCTGCGTGCCGAATAAACAAACATTCGCTGGGTTTGGAGGAACACTTACCAAATCTATGAACGTCAGAAACTTCCAGCTACCGCCGTATGTCTGATGCGCGGGCATGTCTATGGCTTTGTAATTGCAGATGATGGATAAATACGACAGGAGTATGGCTACTCTTAGGATTTGGGAAGGAATGAGCGCCATGTTTATTTTCCGTTGTGGTGGACGCGCCGGCGCTGCTGTGTCGGTAAGGAGGAAGGAAGAGATGCTGGATGAGGTAGCGTGAGAGAGGAGAGAGGAGGGAGGCTGTTGCTATAGTAACAGCTGAAGCTGCCACGCTGGGCTGTCGCGTTACGTACAGTAAGCGCGCGATATTTTCCGAGATTTGAGTGATGACGACCAGAATAACCTAGGGAAGCATTCTCTTCGAGGAACTTAGAGCAAACATTCTCACAGCTCTGCATATACACAGCAGTGATGACACAATACATTATAGCATGTGTACATCATACGCCTAAACCTTGTTTAGGTTGGATGTTTTGGTCTAAACAAGGTGATCACCTGACTTCTCATATGGCCAGCTTTCCTCATATTGCCAGTTTCCCCCCAATTTCAGCAAATTCCCATTCACCAGGCACCTCTCCCGTCCCTGCTGAAAAAACCCCCATTAGAAACATAGAATTTGTAATGGTTTTAATGGTTAAAATGTGAATTGTATTGTTTTGAACATAAACTGTAATTGTCCCTGTGGGTCTTTACTAGTAATCTGTTGCCTTCTATTGGTGGCATGTTATGTCACGTGGATACCAATAAGGACCAATAATAGTAATGGTTTTAATGGTTAGCTGAAGGTTTGTAATGGTATTTGTAGTGGAAACCATTAGAATTTCTGTGATGGTTTCTATTTTTTTCAGCAGTGCTATCATACAGCAACTACAAAATAGGGAGGCTGAAGGATATCGTGCATTTCGATTTGTGTTTTGGGAAAGATGGAGCTTTTATAACAATGACGCACATCACAATCTAGAGCAGTGGTCAGCAACTCTGTTAATGGGGATCTACCTTCCTGAATACTTTGGCTCCAACCATAATGATGGCCACCTGACCAGTTCTTCATTAGCTAAAACAGGTGTGTTAGATTTTGGTTGGAAATGAATCCCACAGGAAGGTGGATCTCAAGGAAATGGGTTGGTGACCACTGATCTCCAAAAGTTTCCATCCTTATGGGACTATGTTTGCCAACTTCACCTCCGTTGTGCCTCTGTCAGTGGATTGTCCACTTCTTGGTTCCATTTCCAGTCTTTTTGAATTTGTTAATAAGTTTGGCAAAAGTGTCCTATGATATGCTTGCTGTTTTTCCAGTTAAAGTCCATCACAACCTTGCGACAGCTTCCAGATCCAGCCATGAGAATGATCTCAATGTGTTCTTTTGCCAAAGGCTATCTGAAAAAATATTAAACATTTTGGAAGACATTTTGCTAAAAAGTGTTAATTTCTCCTATATGGAGACTTTTGAATTGTAGTGTAATGACCATGACTGTACATAGATTCACATCTCACAGATAGTAAGTAAGTAAGTAAGTAAAATTTATTTCTAAAGCACATTTCATACAGCAAAGCTGACAAAAGTGCTGAACAGAGTAAAAGAATAAAATAAACAGACTAAAAAGAAAATAGATAAAAAATAAATAAAACAGACAGCATACAATATTAACATTCAAAATCTGATCCAAATGCCTGACAAAACAGATATGTTTTAAGTCTCTTTTTAAAAACGCTAATGGATGGTGCAAGGCGGATGTCCAGCGGCAATTGATTCCAAAGACGGGGTGCTGCAACAGAAAATGCTCTATCCCCCTTAGTTTTTAACCGCGAACGAGGGACATG
>JAFFST010052586.1:157485-171477 GCA_022414735.1 Noturus placidus
AAATATAAAGGAGCTTGATTATTAAGAGTTTTAAAAACAAACAACAAAATCTTAAACTGGATTCTAAAACAGACCGGGAGCCAATGAAGCGATGCTAAAATAGGGGTGATATGATCATACTTCTTTGCCCTAGACAACAGCCTTGCAGCTGCATTTTGGACCATCTGAAGACGAGAAAGGCATGACTGTGGAAGACCCATATATAAAGAATTGCAATAATCTAAGCGAGAAGTTATAAAAGCATGAATTACCTTCTCCAGATAACTGTGATTAAAATGCATTAGTAAAACTGGATAGTTAAAGATTTAGAAGAACATCACCTGGTCTTTTTCCAGTCTTCAGCTGCCCGGTTGGGTGAGTCAGTGCCCACTGTTGCCTGAGATTCCAGTTCTTGGTTCACAGGAGTGGAACCCAGTGTGGTCATTTGTAGTCCATCCACCTCAAGGTTCAACATGTTGTGTCTTCTGAGCTGCTTTTCTGATGAGCACTGTAAAATTGGTTATTGAGTGCCTTACATCCTTTCAGTTTAGACCACTCTGGCCATTTGACTCTGACCTCTCTGACCTCTCACTGGATATTTTTTGTTTTTGCAGCAGTTTGTGTGAACTATTGTGACTGTGGTGTATGAAAATCCCAAGAGATCATCAGCTTCTCTCATAATCAAATTAAGTATTAAAAACCTTTAATCAGCCCTTTGTCACCTAAAAAGTGCATACAGGTGAATAGTTTATGTTAGCTATTCCTTTTCTTTAAAATGACCTATTATACAGTACTTTCAGTACTCTGTTAATTTGTGTTAATCGTTAGAATAGATAATATTACTTATAAAACATACTTTTAGCATGGACTACCTGGGTTTCTCTCTCTCTCTTTTTTTAAGCGATAATTTTTATTAATTCATGCCAACTGAGGTTTACTGGATTATGTAACTGGTCTATTATGAATCAGAATACAGCAACAATCTCAGTCTGACATAGAATACACAATGTTTTGATGCATTTTTTCCTTCTTATTCAGTTGCTTATGTTTTTATATCATGGTGATGATGTATTGTGTTAATGGAATTCATATAAAAAGCCAACATCGTGTCTTAAACTGCTCCTCCATCCATTCATTCATTCATTATTTACTGTATAAAACGTTCTACTGTACATAGCAAACTATGTAGTGCAGCAATAAAGGAGTAATCAAATCAAACAAATTACCAAACAAACTGAAACCACACAAAAAAAGGTTTAAAGTATTAAAATAGCAAATTTCTGTCTCACATTACAAATTCAATTTAAATTAGCCTCATCCTTAAGGTCAAAACAATGCTTTATAGAGAGTGCGTGTGGTCAGAACTTCAATTAGAGCACACATCATAATCCAATATGGCAGAACTACAACTTTACACAAGAAGATCCTGAGGAGTATAATGAGTAGTCACAACTAATTACAGTAAATGAGCTATAATCCATCACCTAGTTATACCACCCAGCCTCAAGGCTTTGTGCTCTGTTACCTATTCTTCTTCCTGCACCCAAATGACTGCTAATTAACTGTCAAATTACTCAGGTTTGCCAATAACATCACCCTGATGTGAACCATATGTAACAATGATGAGTCCTTTTACAGACACCCATCAACCAGCAGAACTTGCACATGTATTTATTGTTTACTGTGCATACGTCCTGGTTTATTATCATCTTAAGTAGCTGTTTTATCCTGGTCACTATGGTTCCTGAGCTCATTCTGGAAACACTGGGCACGAAGTGGGAACACACCATGGATGGGTCACCAACAAACACACACCACACACACGCATACAATTAATTGTACAAGTTCACCTACTGATGTGTGTTTTTTTTTCCAGAGGTAGTATAATATATTACAACTATATACTCTGTGTAATGCTCCTACATGTACCATGTTGTAAAAAAAATCAGATTTTTCTCAATAATAACTCAATAATGATTTTCCCCCATAGCTTTTATATTAAGTATATACAGTAAGTGAAATCGGATTAACAGAATATAATATCTGAGTATATAAAGTAATAATATACTTGTGCATGTAAAAGCATCTTGACTTCATATTAACGGCACAGGCAAAAATATACAGAATTATGCCAATATTCCAATATGCTAATATAACCAATTATACATAAGGTTTATTTCCGACTGATAATGTGGGTGATCATTTCTCCTATTGTTTGGATGATGACTATGATGATGATAGTGCATGAAGTGTTGCTGCCTTCATCATTATCTCATCAAACAATAAACAATATGTAAAAAAAATCACAGATTTCATTGAATTGCTGCTCCTACAGGTTTTTTCTACATGGTTATTCACCACAGAAATCACAAGCATACACGTACACTTATGTACACACATACATACACACACACACACACACACACACACACACACACACACACACACAGCGAGAGAGAGCAGGATATAGAGAAAGCATTGACTGAGGCATGTGTCCATTTGTAAGGCTTTTGATAGAAAGGTGAGAAGAGTGGGCCTTGCTGAAGAGAGATGTGCAAACAGAATGCATTCACTGGTAGGAAGATGGTGACAATGAAGTTAATCTTCACTCCATGGAGCTGTTTTTTAAAAAGAAGGTCATGCCAGCAAAAATCTGGACAAACAAACATGAGAACGATGAGCCTCTGTTGGTTAGAGTAAAATAAAAATAAAACTCCTCTCAATATACAATCCTTATGACCTTATGATCCTTTCAATTATTTTATGGTTTAAATAATTCTAAAAACTAGAAGCCAAGCTACAGTATAATTTTTGTTTTAAGAAGTGTTATTTAAATTCCTCTAAACATGAGTCTGAGACCATTATCTGTACCAGATAATAAAGAACTATAAACTTAAATATTTTTCTGGTGGAAACATGCCCGGTATGATCAGCCTGTGTACGTATAGACAACAGCAAGCATAATTACAAATAAAATTGTCCCTGGAATGGCTTCACCAAAACAAGTTCAAGGTTTTGGAATGGCCCAGCTAGAGTCCAGACCTAAACCCAATCAATAATCTGTGTGGTGACCTGAAGAGGATTGTGCACAGGAGATGCCCAGATAATCCAACAGAGTTAGAATTCTTTTGCAAAGAAGAATGGAAAAATATTGCTATGTTAAGATGTGCTAAACTGATTGACTCGTACCTAAAAAGATTGAATGCTGTGATAAAATCTAAAGGTGCTTCAACTATGTATTAGTTAAGGGGTGTTCACACTTATGCAACCAGGTTATTGTACTTTTTTCTTTTTCATCCCCCCCAATGATTCTTATTGTTCTTCACTTTAATTTATATGTTGCAATTTCACAATAAAGACAGAAAAGGTACTGATATGATTTATCTAGGGTTTTTTTTTTTTTTTTTTTACATCACAAAAGCCATTTTAACAGGGGTATACCTAAAACACTGGCCTGTCCCAGTCCCCAGTGAAGAGCACAGGTTTCCAGGTTACAAGAGAAATACCCAGACTTCTATTTGCCTACTTTCTACTCGCTCACAAAACTCCTAGAACACCACCTTTAGATTCCCCCAGGCATGACTATACACAGCTGGCCCTATCATATACAGTGCATCCAGAAAGTATTCACAGCGCTTCACTTTTTCCACATTTTGTTATGTTACAGCCTTATTCCAAAATGGATTAAATTCATTATTCAACTCAAAATTCTACAATCAATACCCCATAATGACAACATGAAAGAAGTTTGTTTGAAATCTTTGTAAATTTATTAAAAATAAAAAACAAAAAAAGCACATGTACATAAGTATTTCACAGCCTTTGCTCAATACTTTGTTGAAGCACCTTTGGCACCAAATACAGCCTCAAGTCATTTTGAGAATGATGCTACAAGCTTGGCACACTTATTTTTGAGCAGTTTTTCCTATTCTTTTTTGCAGGAGCTCTCAAGCTCCATCAGGTTGGATGGGAGCGTTGGTGCACAGCCATTTTCAGATCTCTCCAGAGATGTTCAATCAGTTTCAAGTCTGGGCTCTGGCTGGGTCACTCAAGGACATTCACAGAGTTGTCCTGTAGCCACTCCTTTGTTATCTTGGCTGTGTGCTTAGGGTCGTTGTCCTGTTAGAAGATGAACCTTCCCTCAGAGGTCCAGAGCGCTCTGGACCAGGTTTTCATCAATGATGTCTCTGTACATTGCTGCTTTCATCTTTCCCTCAATCCTGACTAGTCTTCCAGTTCCTGCCACTAAAAAATATCCCCACACCATGATGCTGCCACCATCATGCTTCACTGTAAGGATGGTAATGTCCAGGTGATGACTGGTGCCTGAATTCCTCCAGACATGATGCTTGCCAAAGAGTTCAACCTTTGTTCAATCCTTGGTCTGAGAGTCCTTCAGGTGCCTTTTGGCAAACTCCAAGCGGGCTGTCATGTGCCTTTTACTGAGGACTGGCTTCCATCTGGCCACTCTACAATACAGGCCTGATTGGTGGAGTGCTGCAGAGATGGTTGTTCTTCTGGAAGGTTCTCCTCTCTCCACAGAGACACACTGGAGCTCTGTCAGAGTGACCATTGGGTTTTTTGTCTTCTCCCTGACTAAGGTCATTCTCCCCAGATCGCTCAGTTTGGCCGGGCGGCCAGCTCTAGGAAGAGTCCTGGTGGTTCCAGACTTCTTCCATTTACGGATGATGGAGGCCACTGTACTCATTGGGACCTTCAATGCTGCAGAAATGTTTCTGTACCCTTCCCCAGATCTGTGCCTTGATATAATCCTGTCTCGAAGGTCTACAGACAGTTCCATGGACTTCATGGTTTGGTTTGTGCTCTGACATGCATTGTTAACTGTGGGACCTTATAAACACAGGTGTGTGCCTTTCCAAATCATGTCCAATCAACTGAATTGACCACAAGTGGACTCCAATCAAGTTGTAGAAACATCTCAAGGATGATCAGTGGAAATAGGATGCACCTGAGCTAAATTTTGAGTGTCATGGCAAAGGGTGTGAATACTTATGTACATGTGCTTTTTTTTGTTTGTTTTTTATTTTTAATAAATCCGCAAAGATTTCAAACAAACTTCTTTCACATTGTCATTATGGGGTATTGTTTGTAGAATTTTGAGGAAAATAATTAATTTAATCCATTTTGGAATAAGGCTGTAACATAACAAAATGTGGGAAAGGTGAAGCGCTGTGTACTTTCCGGATGCACTGTACCTGAACCCAAAATAATGTATTTTGGGATGAACTCAAGGCTATGCTCAACACTGAATTAATTAGGGAGTCCTGCAGTGATTGGAGCTGTCCCATGGTCTTGATGCTGATGGGTTGGTCCACGCTGTCTCACTTTTTTATTGCTAGTTTTTATTCAACATTGGAATTACACAGATTCCCTTGTCTCCAATGTTCCGAGAACAAAATAGCTTTTTCCACTCTTTAAGTTACACCAATTTGTCAGCCTTCTATTTAGTTTGTTTGGAGCCCCAGCCATGTTTCAAAATCGTATGGACTAAATATTTACACAGCACATATTTTGATGCATATTTACATGATATAATCATTAATAGTAATGAATGGCAGCAGCATTTACAACAATTGAGAGCCTTGTTAAATTCCTTGAGATGGACTCAGAGCAAACCAGAAGTCGTGTACAATAGGAAGGGTGGAATTATGGTGTCTGAGCTTCCACTTTGACCATGGGCAGGTGCATCTCCAAACTGAGAAAGTGGTGGCAATTTCAGCCTGACCAAGACTCCTGATAGGGGTGAGGCAGTGCTAAGGGCTGGCTGGCTCTTATCATAGGATGTACTGTATTTTTCGTACGTCACCAGTCTGTGGACTGATCTTACTAAAAAAAGTGACCCAGATCCAGTCCAGTGGGCTGGTGACGTACGAAAAATACAGTACAACCTATGATAAGAGCCAGCCAGCCCTTAGCACTGCCTCACCCCTATTAGGTGGCATCTGTTCAGATAGGCTTTTTGCCAGATAAACCCGGTTTAGTGTGAGGGCCTGCTGAAGCATACGCCTGACTTCTCTCTCCTTTATGTTCTGCAGACCAACTCATTGGACAAAGGGCTGGTTGAAGTACAGCAAGAAAGAGAAAGAGTGCCTGGCCATCAAGTGTGTGGTCCTCATCCTCTGAAACTACCTGTTAGGGCACCCCTTTTACCCCTCTCACCTCTTTTCCCCCACTCCACCTCCCACTCCAATGGCCCCACTGCATGAAATCACTTGCCGCACACTTGTTGGTGCAGATGACATGTTGGTATCTGGCACGTTCAGGTTCCAGCATTTCAAGTTTCCAGAGTGAGCCAGAGAGTGGTGGAGTTGGCAGAGCTGACACAACACTCATCTTGAACTTGAACTTAGTGGAACTTGACAAGCCATGAATGGTTTAGTGGATTTTGGTTTAGCTTGATTTCTGGGAAGTGGAAGAGAAGCTCGCTAAAAAGTGCTCTTGCCAAAAAACAAAATAAAAAACTAAAATAAAAGAAGCACAAAGCTGTGTCAACAGTCTTCCTTTACACACACACACACACACACACACACACACACACACACACACACACACACACACACACACACACACACCAGGTTCTACATAGAAATTAACAAATCCAGTATATTTGGATGGTGTACTACTTTGACATACCATTTGTCCGTCACTGTTCTGTAAGGCCTCAGAGTTTCCTTTTTCCAAGGCCAATATTTTAATGATGTTTGGTACAGATGTGTGTAATTTTGAATATCAGCGGTCACACAAGACGTGGGCTGGAGAGAGATTTTTTTATTTTTTTGTCTTGTAGGGATGTTGATGACTCTGGCCTTGGCACAGGGAACTATATGTGCGTAAAGGTTATGTCTGAAGGATTAGATTAACAGTTTCCTTCCAGTTTCCATTTGCCAAATCTACAACTAGATTTTTTCCAAGTCACCAACTGTTTGACATAGTGAGAAAATGTCAACACACTGCACAAAGGATCCCAAAAAATTGTCTTATGTGAATAGAAACTTACTACGGTATCTTGCTCAAGGCTGATAAGCTTCCTCAGAGAGATTTCTGCATTGGCCCGTGGAGCTCGTGTTGAAACAAATAAGTGAATTTTTCAGTCAACGTGATTCACAACATCTAAAATCAAGATGTGATACGATATGAACATGAATTTTGTAAACATGACAAGTATACTAGGTGACAATGGAAACAAAACAATCTAGGATTCCCTCAGGTCAGATTGTGTGTTGCAGTGTCACTGTCCAGCCACAGGAGGAAATTGCTTCAAGACATTTTTGCACATTTAGGAAAATGCAATCAAAAAAAGATGGTATAGTCCCTTTACAAATTCCTTTGGGATTATTAAAGATTTTTCTGATGTAGGCAATGCACAGGGTGCTTGACAACACACTGGCCTAGGCTATTAGGCCAGGCCATAATTCATACAGAGTTCTGTTTTATTGCTCTATCGAAAGGTTATTGGTGCAAATACTGTCCCCGTACCATATGTCTACACTTTCACTGTAAACTCTGAGATAGTGAGAAGTGCTTTATGACCAAATAGAGAAGGTGAGACATGAAGGAACCTCTCGGGGTGAGGTTTTACTATTGGCAACCTACTTTATAATGCAGCCAAGATTGACCTTTATCAGGTGAAACCTGCTCTTATGTAATTTCCTGGCATCAAAGCAAGAGGAGCTGGGATTCCAGAGAATGACGTGGCACTGAGTGTGTAGTTTAGCAAGAAGAAATCGACGGCACTACAATAGCGCATTATTGCTGAGGGCAGAAGAAAAGCATAAAACTGGGTGTGGGACTTTAATTTCAGTGAGTAATTGCTGACAGTTTCTGTTGCTGAGGCTTTATAAGGTCTGTACTGGAAACACAGACATGTCCTAAGGCTCTGTGTGTGTGTGTGTGTGTGTGTGTGTGTGTGTGTGTGTGTGTGTGGAGGGGTTAAAGTGGAATTTGAAAAATGGTGAAACAGAAGAACTTGCAGTTTCAGTTGGATCTCACAAATGAGTTTGTACATAATAGGCCTCATTTATTAAGCTGGATACGAACGGGTTTATTTGTAAATCATTCATACGAGCATCTCAACAAGAAATTTTGGTATTCATGAATATCCTGTAATTTCGGAAAAAAATGTTCGTATCCTACTCGTGCTCATGAGTGTGTGTAAATGTATGCATACTAACAGTTAGTTAATTTATGCAGACTAACTAATGTAAATATAGACATAATCGACTCATCATGATCAGATCATGTAATTCACATGGATTCCTGCACTTTTATCCTCTATCTGGAATGTACTGTGGAGGTTAAATTAATTTTTATTTATTTTTATTATGTTTACGGTGTTTAGCAGACCCCATTATCCACAGCGAATTATAGAAGAGTTTTGGAGTCTCTATCCTCATGCTAGTTTGTGCTAAGTCATGGACTCAGCGCACCATCGAGAACTTGTGGTGAGAACCAGTTACTTATTTTATAACGTGAAGAATAATAAAAGAAAAAAAGGGAGCCAACACAAACCCTTAAATTAAGATAAATAAAACACATTCAATCATGACATGGCCGTAAGTCATAAACAAACGTCTCAGCTGATGGTAGGTCATGTTTTTGAGTGAAAGTATGTTTAAAGACTAGTATGTTTTTTTCAGAGGATGAACGCTGGCTTGTAAATCGGTTCATTTTACCACTGCATCTCCTTTTAACTCTGCATCAGTTCCATTCACTTAACACAATTTAAAAATAGCTGTTTCCCTGTGTCACGTGCTTGGAATGCAAAACCACCTAGGTACAGTGTAGAACTTTTTTATTTCTCCTCCAGTTTCATGTCACACCATTTTCTTTTCACCTTACTTAATTCACATCTAAATGTCTATATTTGGACGCTTTCAGTTGCTTACACTGCTAAGTATTTTATTTATTGGCATAGAAGTGAGTCAAAATAACTTCCACTTCTGCCTTACTGCCTTTTCTTTCCATGTTTAGACATTATTTAGTGTTTCTAGCCCTGTGCACTTGACCTTTTATTGAATTTTATGGAGGTCACTACATGCAAATGAGCCGTGTCAGGAACCTTACAGGTGATCAACATATGCACCCATGTATGAAGAAAAGTCAGCCTTTTTGAAACCTCTGGTGGAAAACCTTTGTTTGGTTTGACTTAAGCAAACATAATGGTAAATGGTCTGCACTTATATAGCGCTTTTATCCAAAGCGCTTTGCACTGTGTCTCATTCACCCATTCACACTCACACACACACACACCAATGGTAGCAGAGCTGCCATGCAAGGTGCTAACTTGCCATCGGGAGCAACTTGGGGTTCAGTGTCTTGCCCAAGGACACTTCAGTATGTGGAGTCATGTGGGCCGGGAATCGAAGTTCCAACCCTACGATTAGTGGACAACCTGCTCTACCACCTGAGCCACAGCCACTTCTGCAGACACTACAATACTAAAAGATTGATAAATTAGGCCCATTTACACGTAAACCGATCAACAAACTTTTGACACGATGAGAACTAAAGGTAGGATTATTACACAGATGACAAGTTTGATTAAAAAAACAAATGAACACGGGCAGTATAATGACTTTTAAAAATCAACTTGATCTGAAGTGATTTTGAGAATATATCTCGATAATATGATTCGCTCTTACTTTCTTCCTGTGAAACATTGGACCTTATTGTTACTGTGACATGAGTTTGAGTCCTGCTATCATGCCACAGGTAAAACCAGAAAACATGTATGTTTTTTCCCGCCTCCAAGTTATTGGGGTGCTCACTTTAACCCTTGTGTGTGTGTGTGTGTGTGTATGTGTGTGAGAGAGAGAGAGAGAGAGAGAGAGAGAGAGAGGGAAGGAGGGAGTGGATGTGTGTTTCATAACATTGTTAAGTGACTTCTCAGAGAGTAAAGAGATGTAGGGGTTGTAAGAGAACCGTTTCTTAAATCTGGGCTTTCCAGTGACATCTTGCCAAAAATTCATTCCAGATTAGTATAAAGCTCTGCAGAAATGCTCCTATTAAAGAGATCACACTGGTTAACAGGTAATTCAGCCAAAACACCATATGTGGGATATGTAAGTATTTATTTATTGCACATAAAGCAATCAGCATGTGAACATTAAAAAAAAAAATAATAAAAACATTTCTAAGTAAGCCAAGGATGACACAAATAGGTCCCATGATAGGGTGTCACACCTCTCAAAATATGTGCAATACTGATCACACTTTCACATAAAAAAATAGCACAATCAGGAATGTGATAATAGCTATCGTTTCTGTCAGCATTTTTTTTTCTTCTTCTTATTTTTCTTTCACTATTTAACTGATGATTAATAGTTCAGTTCAGTGGGAATATCCATAATGTTTCCTGGAGAAAATGACTCCACGTTGCACGCAGACACACCAGCAACCGCATTCTGCATTATGTGTTAATAGACACTGCTGAAACATGGCCTGAGGGTCAAACAAAGCAGATTTCCTTCTTGTGCACTGTGAAGGGACAGCGCAGTCGACTGTGAAATTGTCTCCAAGCCCAGTTCCCATGCTTACATTGATTTACCTAGCAGTGTGATCCCTTTGGTGATGCCCTTGCAAAAAAAAAGAGAGTGAGAGTGAGTGAGTGAAAGAGAGAGAGAGAGAGAGTGAGAGTAGGAGGGATTCCAGGTCATAGATAACATTATTGGTAACACAAGGCACTCTGGCCTAGTTCATAGTCCACTTAACACAATACGCAGACAGACCAAATTGAGACACACACACACACACACACACACACATGATTTAATAAAATCCGTCACACACATAACATCAGCTATTATAATCTGCAGCTGGCAAAGATGTGTTTGAGGAAGCTACATAATGTATGATTGCAACAAAGTGATTACAAGGTCCTCAAAACATCAGACAGACACCTGGACCACATTCTAACCCATGTAAAAAAGAAAGTATGGGCCACCAACTGTAAATAGTTGATAACTATCTGACTTGCTCCCTCCTGATTTCCTCTATTTTGTATATTTGTCACAATAAATGGTTTCAGATCCTCATACATAATGTACTATGAGATAAAGAGAACCCTAGGAAATACAATACACACATTTACATGATCAGTTCATTTATCCAGGTAAAAAAAAATGTATGCACACCTATATCACCTGTGTGAAAAAGTAATTCTCCCCTAAACTTAATATATGCTTGTGCCACCTTTAGCTGCAACCAAATATCTCTAATATAATTTTTTTGAGATATTCACTGGTGAACCTGCTTTTGTGCTTCAGATCGTTTTCTTGCTGCATGACCCTATTTGGCTTCAGATCAACGACTGATGACCAGGTATTCTCCTCCTGAATTTTCTGGAACAGAGCAGAATTCATTACTCCATAAATTATCCATCAGAAATGTCAACCTGAAGAAGCAAAGCATCCTCACACCATCACACTACCACCACCATGTTCCACATATTGGTATGACGCTCTTATTGTGGAATGCTATGTTAGATTTCGGCCATGTCTTCCAAAAAGTTCAATTTTTTGACTTATCAGTCCACAGAACATTATCCCAAAAGGCTTTCGGGTCATCAACGTGTTTTCTTTTTCTCTCAAATGTGAGATGAGCCTTTATGTTCCTTTTAGTTAGCAGTGTGTTTGCCTTCCCGCTTTAACATACATGGATACCATATTTGCCCAGTCTCTTTCTAATGGTAGAATCATAAATGTTAACCTTATCTGAGGCAATAGAAGTCTGTAGTTCCTTAGATGTTTGACTGTTTGTTCTTTGATGACTTCATGTAAGAGTCATCGATGTGCTCTTGGAGGAATTGTGGTAAGCCAGCCACTTCTGGGAAGATTCAACACTGATCTAAGTTTTCTCCATATGGAGATAATGGCTATCACTGTGGTTTGCTGGAATCCCAGAACTCAGAACTGGCCAGCAAAAGAAACATTTAAACGTAGACAGTGTAGGACAATCTACACTGTACATAACCATTTCTGTTTCAAGATATATTGCAAAAGATTGGTTCAGGAGGAAGTAGACACATAGCACATCAGCAGGATGACTTACTCGTCATGCGCTTCTTGTGAGTCCTCGTCCAGCAGGGTTTACTGCAGATGACCAGATGAGGTGATGTGGTTACCTGATCCATGTCCCTGCCTGATTTGCACCATACTTTTTTTTTTTTTTTAAAAAAACACAGATTTATCTGATATGTACAGCACACGGAAGTTATTTCACTACATTACAGGACTCATATATATAACTGTATCCATCCATCCATCTTCTACCACTTACTCCTTTTCAGGGTTATACAACTGTATATAAAAGTATATTAATGCTTTTAGGAACTAAAGTGTCCATAGTGTATGAATGTGTGTGTGAGTGTGTGTGTGATTGTGCCCTGCGATAGACTGGCACCCTGTCCAGGGTGTACCCCGCCTTGTGCCCGATGCTCCCTGGGATAGGCTCCAGGTTCCCCCGTGACCCTGAAAACGAGTAAGCGGTTGAAGATGGATGGATGGAGGAACAGCTACATGATAACAGCAGCTTTTAGTAACCGGAATATTGAATTTATTTATAAAAGTCTGAATTAAAGACTTGGATAGTTTAATTGGTGGGTTTGATGTGTTACATGTTGAATAGAAAATTGGACATTATGGACATTGGACATCATAACATTCTATATGAATCAAGGGCTATAAAAAGAAAAAATCCAAGAATTCTTAATCAGTTCATCTCAAATGTATTTCAGGATTTGTATCCAGAAAGCAAAAATGCAGGAAGTTTCGAAACTCCACCTCCACTCCCAAACCCAACCCCCAGCAACAAACCTTTTAACGTCATGCCTTTTTATACTTCATGTCATGATAAAAAAAAAGTGCGTAATGAAGTGTTTGCGCGTCATAACTGCAGTTTCGTAACGTGACGTTTTTGCGCAAGCGTGGAACAGCATGGCTACCGGATGCGCGGCGCCGCGCAGATCGGGTAGGGGAGGCGGATCGAGTAACCGGACCACGGGGCCTGGTTTCGCTCTCTTGTACTCTGGGACGGACGCGCGCTGGGGGATCCGATGACATCACTGGCCAAACACACACACACACACACACACACTCACGCACGCGCGCTCACACCTTCACGCTGTCGCTTTTATTCTCCTGCGCTCGCGCGCGCGCCCCCCCCCCCTCGCTCTTTTTTTCCCCTCTGTAGTCGTTCTGTTTTTTCTATTCTGGGAAGCGGTGCTAGGAATAACCCAGTCTATTTCCCCCTCCATTCCATCCAGGCTCCTTCTCTGGCTTCGATTCGAGCAGGAAGCAAAGCAAAACAAACAAAAAAAAAAAACACCCGTCACGAACCGGACTGTTTACTCTCAACACTCGTCAACGTTCGTGGAACCTCAGCGCGCGCGTCGTCTTTCTGTGCATCACCTGTCTGACACCTGTCCATCATCCAGACACGGAGAAACTCCACACATCCTGTTACACCGGGCCAAGGGACGGCTGATTGCGCGGTGAGGTGAGGCGAGGCGAGGCGGACTGACAGTCCTCGGTGTGTTGGGGATGTTCTGGGACGCTGCTCCGTAAACTCACTCGTGATCACAGATCGGTAAGAGCACTAACTCTTTAACTAACACTCCTGAGCTCGAGCTGCTTCCTCCCTGCGCGGTTCTGTACCACTGAGTGCGCTTTGTGCTTATTGGAATAATCCGTCTTTTGGGGGAATACCCAGTTGCTCGCGCGCTGATAGCGGGAATGCTGCGTAATATCCCGAGGAATTTGCACAGGGACCGGGAACGGCTTCACTGCTTAGCGCGTGCGTTCGGGCAGGGATTATTTTATTATCAGTAGTAGTTAAATGAATTGTTACTTATAAAGAAAGGTGTTGTGAAATTCACTGTGTACATAGATTGTCCGTCATGTGTGTGTGTGTGTGTGTGTGTGTGTGGGGGTGCGCGCGCGTGCTTGGGTTAAGGTGGGTGGGACGCTGGCTCGTTCCGGGAATGTTCCATGACGT
>JAFFST010052586.1:183800-200751 GCA_022414735.1 Noturus placidus
GGGGGGGGGGGGGTATGTTCCTCGTGATGGATTAGCTTCCCCAGCCAGTGTTCAGAGAATGATTATGTTTGTCTGTGTGTGTATGTTGATATTTACTGCACCTTGTGCTCAGGCTTTATTCCACCCGGGGTGAAAGGTCAGAATTGGCAACAGCAACTCTGGAGAATTATGGTGTCTCTGGAAAAGAGTGCATGTGTACTGTATGTCTATGTCTATCGAGGTTGTAACGACACCTTAAACGTATCTTACGATACTATGCCAGCTGAAGTATTACGATACCACGCAACATTGTGTTAATTCATAATTCAAATCTATGAAATGAACTGAATTTACAGAGATACATCGATATGAATGAAAACAGACTGAATTTTCCTCTGAATACTTTATTATTGCGAATAATCACAAGAAAAATAATACAATCGGCAAGAAACTTAATTCAATGTGCCACTTATTTCATCTATTGTTTCTTAGAGCAGTGAAATCATGCAAATGGGAATCGTCCTCAGAGAACTAAGAATGAACACATCGTTAGGAATAAATAACTGAATTTGGAAACTAACTCCAATAAAAATCGTAAAAATGGGTACATGAGCTCGTGTACTAGCAAACACGACTAATTTTAGTATTTTCACATAGCGGTTAGCATAACATTAGCTTGTTTACTAGCAAACAGCAAATCTTTAAAGATTAAGGTAAGGAATTTAGGTTAAATGAAGTGTCACTAACCTTTATTTATTCTGCAAAAGCAGTGAGATTTTTTTATAAGCGAAAGTAGTATTTAGTAAAATAGTAGAAAGTAGTATAATATATTTCTGTGTGCACGTTTCTTTTAAAAAGTACCAAAACTGCCCCAACATTTTATATCGTGGGTATATCTGATACAGTTGAAACTTTTCCGCTTGAAGATTCAAGTGCCTTTTAGCCCTTTGGAAAGAAGATAAAAAGAATTTTGAAATGAATTTGGCTTTAAAAAAAATCAGGAAAACGTTTCATGCATGGTGAAAGATTCATTAACTTTCTTTCCATTAGCATGTTGAGTTAGGGTTAGGGTTAGGGTTAGCCACCTTTAACCCCGGGGCAGCAGTAGATGGCCGTCTGAACTGCTGCAGGGATTCCAGACTTTCTTATTGATGTGTGCTATTGGTCACTTCCTGTCTTTGGTGCGGCTGCTTCGGCAGATACGATGTACAATCCTGACTAAAATAGCAAAGAATACTCGGTTTCTATGGGAACCATCTCAGAAACTGTTCTTTGTCCTTGATGGAATCAGGTGGAGTGAAAAGCTGCACTAGTAGAGCTAAGCTATGAAAGAGGAAAAGGAGAAAGAGGATGAGAGACATAGTTGTGTGAGTGGATGAATAAAAATTGTGGTCTGACAATGCTGGGTAAGAGTGAGTGATCATGTGACCATTAGTGCTGGGTATACAGGTAAAGTCCCCCAGCCATTGGAGGTGATCTCTCTCTCTCTCTCCCTCTCTCTCTCTCTCTCTCTCTCTCTCTCTCTCTCCCCATGTTTTTTCTAGTAATTCATCCATATTTATTAAATATGGTTAGAATTTTTTATCACTGCCTTGACTTATGTGTATATAAAACTTCTTCAGCTGAAGCAAATAAGAAATTCGATGTGGTTGGTTCAACAAAGCGGCGTTCATGCTGACTGGCACATATGGCAGCACCAGACAAAAAAAATCCGCTGCTAAATTTACCCTCACTTGTCTCCAGCTAAACAACAGCAGTTGAGTGTTTGCAGGTGTTTGCTTGGCAATGGAACACGACCCACACGCAAATGACATGCTTTACAAACATGACTAACACACATGCACATATGCACATAAGCAACCATGTGTGTAGTGTAGGTAAATCGCAATCCTATATATTGCTTCAGTATATTGAAATGGGTTAGGGGACCATGTTTAAAAGAAAAAAAGTCAGAGCTTGTGACAGGTGTATGCATGTAATCTCAGAGACTCAGGAGAAGGTTTGTGCTGGAGGTTTAATGAATCAGGCAGGGAGACAAAGCACAAAGAATCCAGATATTCATCAAACAAAGAGTAAAACTTACAGGGAAGTCACAATTGGAGCAACGGTCATACACAGGAATATAGCAATAGAGATGGAGAAATTTCAGATATCTTTTGGGAATTTGGGGATATCAGAAGGCTCAGAACTAACTCAGTGAAAATATTGGCAAGACTTTGCAGCGAGTTAATGCATGAATGATTTTGACTTGGAACCACCGATCCATCCCTGTGACACGGTCTGCTCATGGGTTTGGAAGAGTGCCAGTCCGCATGTTTTGGGTGAATGTCGGCAATAGGCGAATCATTCAGAATATTGCTTGCGACCTGTGATTCTTGCCATAGCTGGACAATAAAAGACTTCCCGAAATTCACACTGCATGTGTGGGCAGGATTGTTAGATAAGAGCATCGCACATACACCCACAGTCCAGTATACATTTTTTCTAGTGAGTATTGATAGCGCCAGCCTTATTTTGTTGAGATCCCTGGGATACCCAGAGGGAGTGCTTGCAAACAGGCTTAAACACTGCATTAAAAGAAGCAAGGTCATAATAAGGGACAGCAAACATAAAACAGTCGCTCAGAACATACTAGAACTATTCTCGAGATCTCCTAGTAATTTTGTGTAGGAAGCTGACCTTATATGGTCCATAAACAGGAAGTGACCGGGGAACAGGAAGTGTGTGCATTACAGAGCTCTCTGTTGGCATGGGGGTGTCATGGCAGACTCTATCTGTCAATCTCTAAAAATGGGTTAAAAGACTTTCTTCTTCTTCTCGCTCTCTCTCTCTCTCTCTCTCTCTCTCTCTCTCTCACTCTCTCTCTCTCTTTTTCCACTTTTCTGCCAATACTGGCTTCCTGATAACAGCTTCATTTGAATGTGAATAGCAAGGCTCTGTGAGCTTCTGCTGCTTCCTGTTGGGCAGGGGCTGTGGTGGGTGGCATGTGTCTATAGTCAAAACACATGGAAAGCAGTGAGGCAAGGTGAGGCGACACGGACTGAACAGGAACCCGCCCTGACTTTTTTCTCCTTTGGACTTAGCAGCTTTCGCTTCCTCTTCTCTGTACCATGCAAATGACTCGCACACTTTTGCACTGCAGACTAGGGACACTTCCTGTTGAGAGGCATTTGGAATGTGCACGAGTGCATTTCTGTGTGCAGGAAAAGAAATTGGTACTGAAAGCGAGCGGTTCTGGAGAGACAATCCACAATTCTTTGCATGGGTTTCCTCTCCATTGTCATCTAATCCACAGTTTTAGACGAGGAGTGGTCGTCTTACGTACTTCAGCCTGCTTTGATTTCCTCACGTCGTATTCACATGCAGTTTGTTTTTGAAAGAAAAAAGCTTGAAATGAAAGCGTGAAGTCTTTTATGGGATTACGAAATAGCATGGTTTTTGAAAAACTTTTTTATAGAGGTGAATTATATCCGAGTAGGAGACACACTATTGCTCCTCATGTTGTCTAAAATGGAAATCTAACCTAGACAATGTTGTCTAAAATGGAATTCTAGTGGGCATGTGGTATACCGCTCAGTGGTTAAGACGGTGCACTACTGATCAAAGCGTCATGAGTTTAAATCACAGCACTGCCACTTTTGGGCCCTTGAGCAAGGCCCTTAAACCTCAATTGTATAGATGAGATAAATGTAAGTCACTCTGGATAACGGTGCCTGCCAAATGCCATAAATTTACCCATATGTCATGTTATGAACAAGGCACGAGCATCATTTTGATGTTGTTTTTACCCCTTTGTGGCAGTGAATTGTGTGGAAAAATGGGTGACACTCGTGTAGCAAAGCGGATTACGCATCTTCTTTACCCAGAATTTTCACCCATACTTCCTGTCATTACCTTGCTCTCTCTTTTTTCTTTTTCCTATTTTCCATTTAGTGGTAGAACAGATGGTGACTTTGTGGAAACAGTTGCTTGGCGAGTAGATGGTGTAGTTGAGTCGAGAAGCATCTACAGCGACCGGATGAATGAAGAAGCCGCTTCTTCTCTCCATCACAGATAGTTCTGAAGAACGCAGAACATTTTGACATTTTGTTTAATGTACTATACTGCATACAATGCTTTTGAAATAATATATGGTGTTTGCATACGCAGCTGAATCGAGAGTAAAGATTTTAGTGCTTGTTCAGGTTTCATAGCCATCTTCATGTCTCTAACATCCACATCTAAGATTTATTCGTTTAACCACTGCAGTTATCTACTGTATTTCAACAGTTGCAGAAATGACTTGTAGTGAAGCACATAGAGGAGTCAGGCCACCCGATTGCCCTCCACTGAACTTGCTGCTGTGAGTTGAGTATCTGTGATTCCTGCTTCTGCATGGACGGCCCACGTCATTAACTGGAGAGTGCTATCATTAGTGGCCTTCACACTGTTCCTCAGCAGCTGTCCTTAATGCTAAGCAGGGAAATAAGCTGCAAGTCTAATGATGTTATAGCTGGGTGATGTGCTTCTGTTGATACAATCATTAGGTTATCATTAACTGTGCAAATCAAAGAACATGTACATGATACAGCCAAAAGTATGCGCTTCCCTGTCCATCATACCAATATGTGGGACTATTCCACGAAGTCTGAAGCACACAATTGTGTAGAATGTCTCTGTATGCTGTAGCATTACAGTTTCCCTTCATGTGAACTACAAGAGGCCTGTTCTTACCTGTTCTATCATGACAATGCCCCTGTGTACAAAGCGAGCTACAAGAACACAAGGTATGTTGAGGTTGGAGTGTTTTGTGATGGACTGGCATCCCATCTAGAGTGTATTCCTGCCTTATGCCCGGTGTTCCTGAAATAGACCTCGGATCTGATTGAACAGATGTATGATGATTTAGTTCATAAGTGCTCATAAGGGGCAGTGGTGGCTTGGTGGTTAAGGCTCTGGGTTACTGCCCAGAAGGTTGGGGGTTCATGCCCCAGCACTGCCAAGCTGCCACTGTTGGGCCCTTGAGCAAGGCCCTTAACCCTCTCGGCTCCAGGGAAGCTATATCATAGCTGACCCTGTGCTCTGACCCCAACGTGATGGGGTATGCAAAGAAAAGAATTTCACATGCATATGTATATGTGACCAATAAAGACTCATTAATACATCTTTTCTCTTGCTTGTCCTGACCTGGACCAGTTTTTTTGAGAGAAAAAAAAAGCTTACTTTTGAGGTCACATTTTACTTACTACGTTGCTCTGAACATTCATGCTGAAATTCCATGTAGAATTTAGCTTTTTAAAATGGCAAAGTCTTGCACGTCCTTGCCCTGAGGTGTTACGAGCTACTTATAATTAATTGCATGAAACAGAAAACCAAGTATAATCAGTTGTTCCTCTCTGTGATCCAGAGACACAAGAAAAGGAACGTCTTCTTTAGAGTACTCGGTAGCCTTATAGTGAATGTTTTTTATTAAAAGTACCATTCCCACACAGACTTTGGTGAATAATGACCTGCCTAATCTTTGCCTGCTCCAATTTACCATTTGGATTAATGGTAGGTGAGGTTTAATTATGGCACACATATTATATTAAACCTCATTGTTCTTTTTGAACATGAAGTACTAGGAGTAGGTGACGACTGCAGGAGCTTGAAGGCCCTTTGTATAAAAAGAAAAAAAAAAAAACTAGCACAGTTTTTTTTCATGGTATCTGAATGGTGAAGGTTTTTTTTTTGCGGCCTAAAGACAAGAATTATTGTATGCAGCCTGCTAATCACAAGCATGACCTGAGATTGTCGTGTAGCTATGGGATTCAAAAGCAGTGTATTCTATTGACATGTTTAATATCGGAGTGGTCTTATCTTGTGTTATCTTGTGTTATCTAGATAATCAAGCATTTTACAACTTTAGTTAGATGGTTGTAGTATGAGACAGTGAGAGAGAAAAAGAAAATGTGAGAGAGAAAGTGAAAAAAAAACCTAATAAATGTGCATAAGGAAGTCTTATTGTGTGGCAAACATCAAGCCACAATCAACCGTTTTAATCTTGAAAGGAAAAGGACAAGAGGTGTAACCGTAGATCTCTAACTAGTGCAATACTTGGAACTGTGGTATTTTACAAAAGCCAGCTACTAACGTATGCGCTCACACTTGTTGAGCACTTTTTTTTTTGTTTGTTTTTTTTTGCATTTGCTTCATCTTTGATCTTGGAGGCTTTTCAGTAGGTCTCTCTCCCTCTCTGAGCCTCGAAACGTTTAAAAGTGACACCCGTCTGCTGGAAGGCATCGATCATGCCCCTTGATTGCAGGAAAATATTAGTTAAAGAGTTTAAGAGACAAGCCAATATGTTCATTTTTATCAAAGGCCATATTTTTACAGGCCTCACAACTGAGATGGAAAGAAGAGTGAAGAAATGTAGAGGAAAGTGACGGCAGGAAGTCGCGCAAACGCAGACACCATTAACCAAAAACAAAACAAAAAAATGCAACAAGAAGTGAGGTATTAAGCGTTCTCGCTTTTTCATGTCAATACAGTGTCTTTGTACTCTAAAGGAAGCTTCTACATTCTGACATGATTAAATGCTGCAGGCACTCTTTATCTCATCTCGCTTTTGTCCTGTGAGAGGGTTGCCACCTGCGTGGTGTGATGTCAGTGGCGTCTCTTTCCCTTCTCTAAACACATGGTGTGATGTAGTGTGGCTGAGCGAGAGGAGGTGTTGCTGGTGCTTTTGCTTATGCAGACAAACACACACACACACACACACACACACACACGCACACACACAGCAGTGCGAGGGCTGAGGAAGTGTGAACTGCCAGCGTCAGGTCTCTAGTGCTCCCAGGGCCCACACTGCATACACTCACCTCTGTGCCTAAGCCTGCAATCTGCTCTCTGTTTGCTTATTCCTGTGTGAGTATGCACGTGTTCATCTGTGCATGAAAAATAAAGGTTGAAAAATGTAAGAGCACGCAGCTAGTCTCTTTAAGCCTGCACTTTGAAATGCCTGGAATATAAGAGCTGCCCAAGTCACTTCCTGTGCTCTCCAAGCACATCGCCTCGTGGTACCCTTCAGCTAAAGCTGCGGCAATGCAGGATTCGCTTTAAATGCAAAAAAACAAACAAAAAAAGAAGCGTGCATCGGGATTTTATTCAGGCAAGAGTGAGGGCAGGTGTTTTGCTTCGTCCCATCTGTGTGCTGGGCAGCAGCCATTAAAACCGACGTTGCCAGTCTCCGGGTTCACCTTGTAATTTGGGCCCGTTCTACTCACCACACAATCGCAGGCACATCCGCTCTTCTGCTTTTCATGACACTTGGGGCTTTCTCGCATGCTGTGTTCCATCCAGTACTCCTCCACACGAAGAGAAAAATTTTGTCTTGTATATCAACACTGAACACTCTGTAGATTACAGTAAATGGTATGTATCAGCTCTCTCTCTGATATTTTATTACTGCTACAACCTTGGTGGTGTTTGTGTTTTTGAGAAAAAGGTAAAGGAAAGACACTAAACATGGTGCTAAAAAATTCTTCCAGTAGATGTTTTCTTTTTGCAACACACTGTGCCGGCATTTGTTGTTGACATCCTGCTTGCCTCTCACATATATATCTAAAGGGAGAAATTAAAGACCATTTGTTGCTCTTCTTTGTAGCTCAAAGTGCTTTATTGTTTTGAATAAATACTGACATGAATTCAGGAATCCTTTCAAAAATTGCTGTGATGTCTCTTTTCTCATCTTAAAAAAAAACAAAACACTTTTTTTTTTTTTTTATAGCATACAATTATTTATAGTCATGATTGAGTGTTTAAGAAATTCCATTGAAGGAGAAGTGACCAAAGAAGGACAAGGAGACAAGAAAACATATGACTTGTGTATCTTGTGCTTTGGAGACTGGATCAGAACACGATCTAACACAGCATTTGTTAGAGAGAAGCACTGGTACCCTGGATGACTGAGATTCTCAGGAAAACCCTCTTGCTGTTATAGGACGCGTTTGTTTGAACTGGATTGGGCTCAAGAGAGAGGAATTGGCTTTACACTTTATCAGCTCCAGCCATCTACAGAGTGTAAATACACACCCTGGCAAGGCCATGATGAATTGATTTACAATTAGGCTCGGGATGTAGTTGATGAGAGCAGTGAGACAGCCAGATTCTTTGCCTGCTTCAAGCTGCTTTAAGGCTAGTTCATACCCTCCTTTACTATTGAATACTTTCTGTTCCAGTTTCTCTTGCACTGTGAGGCTATTGATTGGTTATATTTTCATCTGTTTCCTCCAGATGCTCTGTCAGTCATTTCTATTGTATCTCTCACTATGCTTCTTCGTGTTGCGCTGTTATTAAGCGTGATCCTGCAAACATCTCCGCGTTTACAGACGATTCTCTCTGCTCATGTTGTCTCCCTCACCCTGTTTTCACCTTTTTTGTTCTTTCATCAGAGCATCTCTTCTTCTGATATTCCCCAATGTTCTGCAGATGAACATAGAGAAAGAGATAAATCTGCCCAAGCACCGCCCCCCCACACACACGCACACATCACGCTGCTTAATTAGCTGTTGCACAAACATCTGCGTCAGACTCGGTGGATGCATTACATAATGCGTTTTATAATTCATTGCATATTTCATGTCGAGCAGCATCCTGTGCTGCAGATGGGAATATGAAACACAAGTGGAAGGAGGTTACGTGCAGTCACTTGGGGTTTGAGGCACCGAGTGACACTAAATACAGCGGCAGTGTACAGCATGTATCACTTTGACTACAGTGAAGGTTTGGCAAATCAATGTACAAAATTAGCTGAGCAGTTATCCCTATTTATTTCTAGAATTTAAAGCAAGATTGTACACTTTGCCATGAGGACACTATTTCATTCTTTTCTTTTATTTCCTTAATCTCTCACCTGACATGAACAGTTCTTGACAGAGCAGAACAAGATGTTTTGGTATCATGTCCTTCCAAGCTTAACTCTGTTGACTGAGTAATTGTTAAAGTAATCACTGAGTCATGTGTCTTCCCATAAGCCCTTGGCACCAAATTGCACAAATACTGGAATGGAAAGTGCATGAAAACAATCCCAGGTTGCACAGCAAACTTCTTGCTAGCAAACTTTCATCAAAATTTAGACTAGTCATTATATTGATTCTATATGATGATGTAGGGGAAATATAAATCCACTATAAGCTTTGGAGGAAATAAGTTTTGGGTCAGCCGTTCTAGTTTGTTGATGATATTTAGGATACTGATTTGGAATGCGCTGAAAGTATTTTGTTGTTTTGGTTTTTTTGGTGCAGAATTGGTTCGATAGTAGGTAAGTTACTAGGCTTGTTGAAGCGTGCTCTGGGGGAGAACTAGTGACCAGGCCACTGTTACATGAGAAGATCGCATTTCCTCTGAGAACTGTGGTAGCACATTTCACTGACAGTTCCTTGTTTATTCCCCACTGGCAAGCAATTTATGTTCACCAGCCTATTGGAGACTGCAGCCTACTGCAGCTCATCCAGAAAAAAAAAAAAATCTAAATCAGAGCTGTGATTTGGATTCAGCGTGAGGGTCGGCTAGAAACCAATGTTGAACCAGAGGACTCTGAAAATGGATAATATGCTCTACGCCAGTGGTCACCAACACTGTTCCTGGAGATCTACCTTCCTGAAGACTTTATCTCCAACCATAATCCTGCACACCTGAACATCTAATCATTTCCTTAATATTGGTTGGAGATGAAACCTTTAGGATGGTACTGTAGATCTCAAGGAAGAGGGTTGGTGACTGCAAGCAAAGTGGCCTTAAGAGTGAGTTGTCCAGTCGTCCAACCGAGATTGTCAGCGAGATATTTCTAGAGCACATGAAGGGTTTTATGTGGAATTATTGTTGTAACCAGCAGATGAACTGGTTAGAGTTTTTATTTCATCCAAATAGGGTCAAGTTCACAGCAAGGTCAACTGTCTGAAATAGTTTTTCTTCAACAGCTTCCTTCCCTGGTTGTAGTGTATTTTGTGGGAATTTCAGGCATGCATATTAGGACTAGTAACAAGAAGGACTAGACTTGTTGGAGGTGGAGGCGTCCCCAGTTCTACTTTTTCCACTTTCTTTCTCTTTCTTTCACTGTCCTAGCTAAAAGTAAAATGTAAAAGTTATCATCACCAAGTACTTGTGTACTTTGTAACCGTCACGCTTTTAAAAACATTTTCAGACACTTTTGTAATCCTAAAGAGACTATGATAATGACAGCAGATATTTACATCTTTAATGACTTCTTAGTTTTAAAAACTTCTTAGTTTTAAGAAGTTGTATCTTTTTGTTGTATCATCTTATTTGTCATTATTCATGTAATCCTTTAAGATTAAACTGCACGTAACGTTCCTGTACATGAATTTAAACAACTAGAAACACCATGTGTTTTCATGCTGTCGTCACTTTTGCCACCATGTATCTGCTGCAGATTCATAGAACGCAAACAATTTTAGCTGCTTATTCAGGGAACTTTCCAGAGCTGCGTGTCTGGAATGCTGGGGAACTCCATGGAGTTGTCCAGAAAGTGTCCTTGAGTCCAAGAACACACAAGTAAACACACAAGTAACAATAATTGAAAAAAGCACTTCTAATGATCAAATTTATTAAAAGCAGTCAAATTTTATGCATAATCAGTGTTTTATAGCATGGCATAGCTAAAGATTAAATCCCATCCAGTCCTTTGTTTTAGTGTTTTTGGTTTTTTTAATATGCTGGTTCATTCAGAAGCAGAAAAAGAGAATTTGCCAAATTTTATTTTGCATGGCTGCAGGTGATCCAGTGGAACTTTGTATCCGGTTTTGGCCACCACATAAGAGGTGGTATTCATGGAAAAACCTGAGTTATTCACTGTGCACTAAAGCATAGTGCTGTGTTTGTTATGCTGTTGTAGGAGTCACCCAAGGCTTCACATGATTTAGGGCTGGAGGCATTTGTGGGGCATTCACAGGAACAGGGGGTGTTTGTCTGTTTGGGAAGCCCCTGGTCCTCATTCCTGGCAATGACCAGCTGATCTGACTCCGAGGTTAAATATGGTTGTGCTCCTTTGGGTGATCACTGAATGCTGAGTGGGTGTTGGAGTAGTCGTGTTGGAGAGGTCAAAGGTCAAGGAGTAGCTCAGCCTCAGTATGCTTGGCTTCTAAAGTAACAGGTGCCACAGGGCAACATGAAAGTTCATGGACTGATGGGAATTTTCAGGGGAGGTGTGATCTTTGGTACCTGACCAAGAATGTTTTTTTTCCACTCCCTTGGATGAAATGAGAGACAGCTGCTCCAGAGGAAAACACAACACCAGCAGGTTGTGTAACAGGCAAAAGTGAATACCGGAGAGGGCAGTCACTTCCTTGTACTCCGATGTGCGCTGCTCACATAAGAGATTGTTTGTTTGTTTTTGAGCAGTTACAGTGATTGCTTTTACCAAACGCTTACTCGTGGCCATCTGATGACAAAAAAAAAAACAAAAAAAAACTCCAAGGTTTGCTAGGATCAATAGGTCAATTTCATGATACGAAAGTAGCACTTGTGTGACCGAGGTTAGAAGCAAGCTGTCACAAACACACAATGGTCTCTGTATGGCACATTTTGTGCTAATGATGAAATAAAATAAAACATACATTTAGAAAATAAATCATTTTTAAAAAGATCTTTCAAATATGTCCTGCAGTAACATATTTTGATGTTACTGCAGGTGCTTTCTCTTAAGTAACTTGGTTAATGCATCTATTCTTAATATTAACTCCAGTCAGCCATTTTGTATTTTGTATGTGTACAAATGGGTATTAAACTGTTAAACACTCTTTCTGGAGGATTCATCAGATTCAAACCAAATTTGGTCAATATGATGCAAAGAGATCCATGATGTTAAATTGTGAAGGACTTTCTGATAACTTAAACATGATATCGTTGCCATAGCGAGACAGATAATCAACTTACATGTTACACCACACCAACAGGAAGTGAGTCATAATTCCACTGTATCTTACAAAGTGGCCCAAAATTTTACATGTTCAGTGATGGGACAGGGGACACGGGGACACACACATGCCAGTAGTGATTCAGTTTCATACTGCCTCCAACTGGCAACAGACAGTGAGGCTTATAGACCAAATGTTTTAATACTCCTTCCAATGGGTTTATCTGAGTCATACTAGATTTATTCAACATGATGCGAAGATACAATGCATAATGAAGAATTGCTTAGGCAATGCTGATATCTTGCATGGTGTTGCCATGGTGAGGAGATAAAAAAAAATAACAACGCTCAGACAGGAAATGTAACATAATTGCACTGAACCTCATGCTGTGTGGGACAAATTTAAAATGTGTGCTTCATGGTATGTGCCGATAGTGAGGCCTTGAGGCATTGGGATCAAGTATCACCTCTATGCACTAAATATGGCAGCCATTTGAGCTTCAAGTTTACTTAAGACAAGCAATTTTCACAACCTCATCCAGGAATTCATGGCTCAGTCTGGATGTCAACCATTTTGGATGTTGTATATTTAGACTGGTATCAAACAATTATTTGTGAAATCCCCATGTTGGTTACCATTTTGCCCAGTTACCACCCCCATAATTGATAGCCTTGCCTATGATGATGCTAACAAATAGGACTTTGCAGTGTCACTAGAGATCAAGAATGTGTACTGTAGGTCTGTATGTTTTGCTCCCTTGGCTCCCAGAATCGGATGGCTGTGGCATCACTAGGATTAGAGTGATAGAGTGATAGAGTGATAGAGTGATACCAATCTGGAGCCCTGATGTAGCTGTTATACATACATTTTGCAATGCCTTCTGTCATAATTAGAAAATCCTCTGCATGTGCAACTTTATTGATATATATGAGGGAATATATGAGGGAAACTATATTCTCAGCGCCCGTATTAGAATCTATGTATAGTCAAGTAAAACTTGCATGAAAAATCACAATACCTTGTTCCTTACTTATGATTTTGCTGCCATATGTTCAGTACATTTATGTTTCCCTTGAAAAGCCCAACACTGGAAGACGAGTGGCTGCTTATTCTGAAAGTAGCGCATGAATTGCTTTTAACTTTGTTTGCCAGTTCAGAAATATCCTTTTCACAGAACCTCTCCAAATAGGTTCAAACATGGCCGTCGCTGTCAGTATTGCCAGTATTGCCATGGCAACACTGCTTCTCAGCCAAGTGTTGCAGAGCAATACTCCTTTTCACAGTTTGTGAATAATGTATATTCATTCATTCATTCCATCACAAATGGTATAAATATAGAATCCAGATAAGAGGTACATTCCTGATTTTTTTCTGGATAACATGTAGTGCGTCATCCAGAGTGAGTATGACAAGGGAGCGTCAATTCAGTTCAAATTCCTTGGTGTGAGTATAATAGCTTCACATGAGCGCCATTCATTGTAAAATGTGTGGTTTGAACCTTCTAGAACAAGCAGTTCTGTTATTCACTTCCAGTGTATTATATGTAAATTAAGTTACAGTGAAATGGTTAATCATGATTCATAGCAATGACTATCATTATGCTAATCTGCAGTGTCGCTAGCTACTTACAATATGCTAAGATGATCTGTGCCCTATTGCTAATGTACATACTATCGGAAGAGATGTCGGACAACTGACATTACATTTGAATAAAACGTATGATGTTTCAGTCATGAAAACAATCAAACAAAAGAAAACCCCAATTTTTTATTTGTAACTGTAAGGCACCATAGTTATACAATTGCACTGTTAAATCAGACTAGCTGCTGTACTCTGCTAGGAATTTTAATTTTGTGAACATTCGGCAAAAAATTTAGAAAAAATCTAAGTTAGTGTCCATTCTCTACTGTATCATGTCATAAAAAACACAACTCCCACTTGAAAGCACTGAAAATATAATTGATGATACATATTACCAGCTATGTGTGACAGTGTCTTCACTGTGCTTTCAAGCACTACTCTTAAACAAGAGGCATTCAAAACAAATCATTTCAGCAGTCTGTATGATGGAAGTGCTTTGGTACTGAGAAAGAGTTTTCCTACATGCTTACAGCAATACTTAAGATTAAATATTGATGAAGTAAAGATGTACTGAAGTTCTGTTTGCTAGAAGAGCAGATTACATGGTGAGCTATTGCAGGAGCATGAAGAAATGCAGCATCAGTCATAGCATTTCATCTACGGTGGTTTTCAGTGAATACGCTCGGTGCTTATTTCATATTAAGAAACCACAGATAAAGGCCCGGAGAAGATAAAGACCTGATCTAAAACACTATATGGCCAAAAGTTTGTGCACACCCATATATCCTTCTTGAACATTCCATTCCAGATTTATTCCCCCTTTACTGTTAGAATTAGCTCCACTCTTCTGGAACGGCTTTGGGAACAGGATTTGTGTTCATTCAGCTACAAGAGTGTTAGTGAGGTTGAGGTCAAGCACTGATTTTGGGATGTTGAGGAGGCTCCAGTTCATCCAGTGGAGTTGAAGTCAGGGCTCTGTGCAGGACACAGACAAGAAACACGTGTCTGGAAGAGCTCGCTTTGTGCACTTTGTCATGCTGGAACAGGTTTGAACCTCTTAGTTCCAGTGAAGGAAAATTGTAATGCTACAGGATACATCTGTGTGCTTCCAACTTTGTGGTAACAGCTTGGGGAAGAACCACATACAGTATGGGTGTGATGGTCAGGGGTGTACATACTTTTGGCCACATAGTGTATTTTTGGTTTTGTTGTTATTTTAAGCTAATACGCTCTCAGTTTATTATACAGTTGATCATAAAACACAAGTTTTGGGATCAGACCAGTCACAGAGCTGTAGAAGTAGATTTATCTTCGCATTGTAAAATTGGGGTTTGACATGAAATAAGCACCAAACATGTTGATTGGGACCAGTTCATGGTACGCCATAAATGGTGCCATATGGCCTTTAAATCTAGGCTAATTTAAGCATGGAGTGAAATTAGTTTTTAGAAAAGACACTTTCTATCGCACAGAATGTGACAAACATGTAATTATCATTTTTCCTCTACTTCCAGACACTTCCTGTCCCTCCAAAAAAATCTTCATCAATCAAATTTATTTGTCTCTGAAACAGTCATAATTTAACGGGAAGTTTTTATCTTATTTTTTCCCCCGCAAGGATTGTGTTTCCAATGCCATTTTCAGCTCTCAATATCATATAGGGCTCCTCTTTCGGGCATCACATGTTTTTTTGTGACAGCCCCTTCCCTAGGGGATGTTGTTTACAGTAAGACTTGCTTAGACAGGGAACATGAGCCCTGGAGAATCAGAAACGCTGGTTGTTTTTTCTTTTTCTTCAACAGTCTCTTTGTGAGAGATCCACATGGGATCACAGCATCCACTCTGGCAGTCAAGGGAGGTCACGTATATTTAGCTGTGAAAATTGGATTGTACAAGAAACACCAGAATGCATTTGACAGTTCAGGAGCAATCGTGTAGTGCTGATAGGGGAGAATGAAAGTTGTCTGATTCATCTCGAGTGGTGTTGTCTAAAACAGTATTTCCCATCCTTTTTTCAGCCACCGGACCCTTTGAAAATTTTCTAAAGTTTGTGGCACCCTACACAAACAATAATGCTGGACAGTGTTAGCTACATGAGGATGAAATTGATGGTCCAGAATCATCTGGAGCTTTTACTTTTAAGAAATCTGACCATATTCTTTTGCACCACACATACATCATCACACACTAATTGTTAGGATCAATGTTACGCATACTGATGTTGACGTGCTGCTGACAGGTCAGCAAGGGGAGTCGAGGAGGAGGGAATTAAATTTTTTAAAATATATTATTATTATTATTATTATTATTATTATTATTATTATTATTGTTGTTGTTGTTGTTGTTGTTGTTATGGGTGTGTGTCAGTCTTATTATTTCTGTGTCTGCGTTATTATTTCAGACATCATATATTTATCATATATATTAAATGTTTTATAAACGTTTTAGCATTTTAAAAATGTTTGAAGGATTTTTACACGCCACCCTTACTCTCATTAGATGGCACCCCACTGTGTGTTTGCAAATATAGCTGGTTTTGTGGAAAAAGTGGAGTGGTAATTGTATGAATCATTGACAGTTTTATTACCTGGTGACTCCTACAGTGCCGTCATACATGACTAATAAATCTTTTGCATTTCTTGACACTTTTTTGATTTCAAAAAGTTAGGCAGTGTGGCTCTTTTCGTTGTCACGCGCAGCTTCAAACAATAGCACATGAGGAATAAAACGTGACAGTGCGTGTTGTAGGAACATAATCCACACTGGGTGGTGTGATTTTTAAACTCAACTTGTGATTTTGTTTGTGTGTGTGTGTGTCAGAGCTAAAACATCCTTGTCCGTCAGGTTTCTAAGTCAATCTGTAAAATATTTAGCGTTTTCACGCACAGCGACAAACACAGAAACACACTGATTAGCCTTGTAACCCTTAAAAACTGTCCACCGTCGTTGTGAATGTTGTCATGAGCCGCATCGCAAACCGAAAACTCTGACCTTACATTTGAAAGTGTCCGTGAATCTACAAGACTGGTACACAAAACAGATCTTTTAGTTGGTTTTAAGGTGACAGGAGAGGTTTTTCTGGAACCTGGCAGAAAACTTATCTCTGATTGTTACAAACTCCTTTTCAAATGCTAAATAAAATCTCAACACCAAAACATCACCATATCAACAGATACTGTGAGATACAGTGTGATAAAGGTAAAGACATACTGTACATTAACATACTGTAGGTGAATGAAAATCCTCAGCAGCAGAGCGTTGGTTAGAAACTCATTCTTGTAACCCTAGTATGAATGGTGTCACAGTGCCGCTACTTCCCCCCACACGCTCACCCGCACAAACACCTACACAACACATACCTGTGATCCACAAATCAATCACATAAGGGTCCAGCCAGCCAGGAATAGAAAGGAGAAAGCACATCTGTGGAGGGATTTTGCACACGTTGGCCTGGTGAGCTATTTATAGTACTGAGGGAGAGCTAGAAATGGGGGGGG
>JAFFST010052586.1:200790-215820 GCA_022414735.1 Noturus placidus
CTTGTTGTTATGCCCTGCTTGGCATGCCATGGACAACCCCAGGTCAAAGGCATTGAGGCCAGATGGTTAAAGTTTGGTCTGATAAGGCACTGTGTCTAAACCACACACACAGACAGACACACACACACACACACATATATATACACACGCACAAACACACACACTCAAATGGCGCTTTTAGTCTGTGCTTCGTTCCCTAGATCTCTTGTCTATTTGCGGTCATGTCTCGCTTCACAAAAATGTAAACTTCATTTGCGCAAGCAAACAGAACTAGCAGAGTGCAAGAGGCTGCCCGAGCGCTGAAAGTGTGTCTGAACGTAGCCTGTTGTATAATCCCTCTAGGGGCCCCAGTGCTATTTTTGTTCCTGGATATGCGTCACGACTGGGTATTTTCTCTGGTGACTAGCTTACATCAGTAGGTCTCCTAGCATACGCTCTATCAGTGAGTGTCTTCTGATTGATGGGAGTTTCACTAGGCAGTTTCGCCTCTCGTATTCTTCACTCCCTCGAAATGGACAATGGAAGTGCAAGCACCGAGGAACGCAGCAGATGACTGAGGAGCCAGTGACGCCAGGCTGGTATGTAATCTGCTTTTTTTTTTAAGGCAAATCTCTCTGAGTGTTTGAACAGCCGCACTAAGAGTGGTGCTTGTGTTAGTCTGTGGGTGTGAAAACAGACAGAATGGCATAACCAGAAATGACAAGCAGGAAAGGAGTGACAATGGTAGACAACTTGCTCTCTGTGAGTGTGTCTAGAGACTTAAACCTTAAACTGCTGCTTTACGGGCAACACTTTCTTTCTTTCTTTCTTTCTTTCTTTCTTTCTTTCTTTCTTTCTTTCTTTCTTTTTCCTCCATCTGCACTTCTAGGAGCACAGTGCACAGCTGAAACAACCAAACACCATAGCACAGAGATTTAAGTCTCTGATACAGTTTGTTTTTCAGGTTCAGCTGCTCCATGTGCCAGGGAATGTCAGTTCCCTCGCAGGACAGTGATGATACAGGATAGATCTCCTTTTTTTCAGTCCTCTCTAAACTGTCCTGACAGGTGCTGTTATGGTCTGGAATAGTTTATGACATGATGACATGATATCTGATGGACACACATGAATACACCAGGAACACCAGGTACTGGGCACTGGGCCTAGACAAGGTTATAGTTTACATACTTAACAACTCTAAATATGAGTTAATGTATCTGCCTATTTCCATTTAAGAATGGCAGCTAGTTTAAAAGTGCATCAAATCTTTTTGAGACGCTTTTCTTGTCTATTTTGCATATGATTCAGCCACTCGAGTCATTCACTTCCGCACATGCACGTCTCGCCAGCCCACGCTAAGACTTATAAACATGGGGTAGCCCTGGCATTGAGTTTACAGTGACCTTGAAAGACAGTGAGTTGTTTCCTCACTCCCTTCCTTTTCTTGCACTGCCTGTCTGCCTATGAGGCTGGAAGAGGGAGAGTCTGTCCTCCTGTCTGATACTGTAGCTGTGGAATGAAACCTGCCTCTTCTGCCAATCGAGCTAAAACCTTTTCCAATCACAAATTCTCAGACATCATATAATCTCTGTGTGTCTGCTGCATCTCTGGCTTACCTAGAATTATTTTAAGGCTCAAGTGTAGGGAAAGTGTCTGCTTAGCATTGAAAACCTCATCCAGAGTTTTGAGGGATTTGACAGGATGCATTAAACAGACCGAGATGTTTTGTCCTGGTTGCTCTTTTTCAATTCAATTCAATTCAATTCAATTTTATTTGTATAGCGCTTTTTACAACAGACATTGTCTCAAAGCAGCTTTACAGGAATAAAAACACAGTATACACAGTAAAAGTGAGAAATTATCCCAACTGAGCAAGCCACTGAGTGGCAACGGTGGCAAGGAAAAACTCCCTAAGATGTTTTAAGAGGAAGAAACCTTGAGAGGAACCAGACTCAGAAGGGAACCCATCCTCATCTGTGTAACAACAGACATTCTTAAAGAGATAATTATTGGTTTCTGCTTTCTAAACTCTTACATGATGTTCAGATCAAACAACAAAATTGGTATGATGATTAGGGGCCCAAGCACTAAATGTGTGTAATAGTAAATGGTTTGCACTTATATAGTACTTTTTTAAACTTAGTGGTTCCAAAGCACTTTACACTGTGTCTCATTCACACACACGGTAGCAGAGCTGCCATGCAAGGCACTAACTTGCCATTGGGGTTCAGTGTCTTGCCAAAGTACACTTCGGCATGTGGAGTCATGCGTGCCGGGAATCGAACCACCAACCCTACGATTAATGGACAACCCGCTCTACCACCTGAGCCACATCCGCACAACAACGTGAGTTGTTTAGATTCAATTTGATTAAATTAGATTCAACTTTACTGTCATTGTGCAGAGTACAAGTACAGAACCCATGAAATGTAGTTGGCATCTAACCAGACGTGAAAATAGCAATATGTCTAAGAGATTAAATTCTCACTAAGTGTTTTGTTTCAGGTGTTTGGAGTTAATTATCTGATTAGAGATCTTCTCAGGTCAACATTTCTGTATTATAAATTCTTTATTCTAATATGTTGAGATACTAGATTTTTCATTTCCATGAGCTATAAGCTGTAATCATCAAGATTAAAACAAAAAAGGCTTGAAATTTTTCACTTTACAGTATGTGTAATGAATCTAGAATATATGAAAGTTCCACTTTTTGAATTAAATTACAGAAAAAAAATTTACTTTTCCACGATATTCAAATTTTTTTTAGATGCACCTGTATGTATGAGACATATACACAAACATGTATACATAAAATATTATGTTCTATAAATTATGTTTATCACCATGACTTATGTTAACAAACAAGCTTTGAGTTCATTTGCAACTTGGGAGGGCTTAATCTCTTAACATGCCAGCTATATTTATTATTACACAACACTTGCATTCTTTTGTACAATGTAAATGCCCATGCAAGCAGGAGCTTGTAAGCACAGAAGTAATGAATAGCAGGAAGTGCTAGCCACTTAGCACACCTACCACTGCACAAGATTGCAGTTTGACTCTCATTAACAAGGTACATCCCTACTTCATCTACTACTCTGCTTTGGCAGTAGAACAAGAAGTAATTGTGAGCAGATTTGCTTCTGCTTATTTTCCTGGTTACTATTATTTGATTAAGAAAATGCTAATGTTAATAGTGTGCACGTGTGTGTGTGTGTGTGTGTGTGTGTGTGTGTGTGTGTGTGTGTGTGTGTGTGTGTTACATATGCTTCTGCCTCTTTTATCAGAACCCTCTGCTCTGTTGATTATTTTATGATGGGATTGTTAGAAAGTTATACTGACCTTGCCGCTTGCTTTGGATTTCTTCAAAGTTAACAAAGAGCACTTCCTGTAGACTTTGGTAGTATCTACGGTTCACAACTAAAATATATCAGTAGATGACATGACAGAGATTTTCTGACTTTCAAATGCATAACAAAACACCATACATATATATTAGCTCTCATATATGTACACAATATTTATTGGTCATTTTTCTTTTATTAGAATAGTCAAATTATCATGTGGTGCAACCGCCATAATATTAGTGCAATCCTGAAAACGTGTTTAACATTACTTTTTTGTATATTTAAATTTTGCCATATTTAGTATCATTTCAAAAGTATTTTGCATTATTGACCATAACTGCAAAGCATTTATAGCTGTTTCATAATTCACTTTGATGTTAGAGGTCATGTATTATATGAAATATCATTTGGTGCAACCATCGTGAAAAGGCCATTTTGAGACTTTCATATTGAAAATAATTCAGTGACCAAAAGTCACATCATAGCACAACTTGCCAACGATCCTTGGAAACATCCAGTGGGTTAACTCTGATCCTAAAGCAAGAGCTGAGTATATTGCTAGCAGAAAAGAAAGGTTTGACATATGTTAAATTAAACACATGATGTTAACATTGCCCTATTATATTTCTAAGTAACTAATTATGAGAACTCTTCTAACTAGGGCTGCACATTTAATCGAATATTGATCTCGCTTACGATTTTGACTGCCCACAATTACATGAATATGATCAACTGCAATATTGATGTTTAAAGTTCATCCTCTGCTCATAGAAAACAGTGCTGCATATCAAATCAAGTGCTTCCTGTACTTGCAGCCACTTACAACCATAGAGTGGCACGGGGATGACGTCATTTTGTATGCCAAAGCCCAGAAACGAGCTCAGAGCACGATGCGAACTCCAGCACTTGCCCGAGGGAAAATCATGATGCTAACATGTTGCTAAATAGGACTAGAGATGTTGTCGGGGACATTAAACGTCATCACGCCGAACAGGAAAAGTCTTTGCGGATAAACTGGTTCAGGTATGCTGTGCACAATTACCAGAAAAAATATATAAATCTCCACATCCATAGAATAAATCCGTATTGTGGAAAATGGTTTTTAAATCAAGTTTGGAAAATTTGTCTGAAGCTCGTTGATGGCGACGTTGAAGTTGTGCGACCGTGGTGTGATTAGTTTATAGTATACGGTTAGCTTTTTATTTCTGGCGATTGTATTTACTTCAAGCTTCCTAAAAGTTGTGTTTATTAGTGAAAATAATCTTGATGGAAAAAAACGTGTTAGTATTGTGTTAGTAAACTTTTGTTGATCACAGAGATTATTTTTTGCAATAATCCAAAAGCCGATTAGAAAATCCTATTGGGATTTTGTCGAGGGAACCGGTGTGATGCTGACTTCCGGGTTCCGGTACAAAATGACGTCAAATGATTTGTCTGCGTCTCTCCTCCTGTAAACACTGTTATTGCCTTTTCCGCATACGCCTGAATTGTTTTCATTTGGTTGCATATGGTTATATTTGATGCATATTTTCATTTGGTTGATGGCATTTTTATTTTTACTTATCCTATATTTTGGGTACAATTTAATTTATATTTTTGCTTCTGTGAGATGATGCACTTTAAGGATCAGTCTAATTTGATGCAAAGATTTGTACATTAGCCGGAATGTAGCACAACATGGAGGTGAAAGAAGCGGTCTGTTTATTTAAATGTGAACGTGCAATAAAAAAATATATATATTGTCCCTAAAATCAATGAATAATTGTGATAAATAATCTTGATCTCAATATTGATTAAAAATAATCGTGATTATCATTTTGACCATAATCGTGCAGCCCTACTTCTACCTTCTACATATAATGCTATAATATAAGGGTTCATGTACCAAAACTCATAATTTTATATGACTTTTTTTATATTTTAATTTTTTATTTTTTATCCCTTGAACTCAACAGGCAGTTTTTTTTTTACTGTGACTTTGTGATCAGTATATAATAAACACCCTCAGATGGTTCAGATGGTTGATCTGTATTGCGCTAGGGATAGGATGAAACATTCATTATTGTTTCATCGTAATTGGGCGGGACAGACCTGCTATTGTCATGACAAAAGGTGAGTTATACATGAGTCACATATAAAATATGAATAATTGAAGGGCTGTTTTTGCAGTTCAGTTTCCATATACTGTATTGACTGTATGAATTGGGGGTGAAAGAAACTTTAACAATGTTTTACATGATACGTCATCCTCTTATTTAAAAAAACGCAACATGAATTTGGTTTTCTATTATATGGGCACTGCTTCTGTTCTTATCTATCATGCCATGCATTTTAATTGGTCTCTTTTAAATCTAATTTACGTCACAACATTGTATGCTATTGTTTTAGCTATCAGTGAAGAATAGTGACCTGCAAAAGACAGGCAGGGAGAAGCAGAAAGAGAAATGGAGGTCTCTATCCACAAGTTACAGGGAGAGAAAAAAGATGTCTAAGGCTGTGTTAGACTTTACACCTCCATCCATGGAAAGTACAAAGTGATTTTAACACTCATTGCGTGTTCTTTAACACCACACATGCTCTTCTCATCATATGGTGTGATCACCCATCATGTGGCATAACCAGTAATTGCAATTAGAATATTAAAATTAAAAATAAGACATCTAGGTTCTGTGGCTAATGTTGTTAATTGACACAGTATGCTCAAGTGAATATTAGTCTTGTACATTTTTAGAATTTGTTTTATGTTGGTAACAAGTCTGTATAATTTATAAATTAGGAAGTGGTTTAGTTGTAAGACATAAATGTATGTTGCTGACTTACAGAAATTCATAAACAATGCATAGTCATGTCTAATACTTTGTAAAAATATATATTTGGAAATATATTATTTGGTGGCTAAATCATGGTTGTACCACATGATCCATTTAAAGACTATGGCCAGTGAATTATTTAAATTTAAAAAATGTGCTAAATTTACATAATTTTATGTAAATAGCCTTTTCCCCTTTTCTCTCTCTCCCTCCCTCTCTCTCTCTCTCTCTCTCTCTCTCTCTGTCTCAATCGCACACACATACACACATATACACACACACACACACACATACTTTATCATAGATTGCACCATTTATTGACTCGTTCTCTCAGGACTTTTCATGTTAGAATATTTACATTTACATTTACATTTATTCATTTAGCAGCCGCTTTTATCCAAACTTTTATCCAAATTACAAATGAGAAATACAAGCAAAGTGATATCAAGCAATATTTGACTGTTTATACAGACCTCAGACCAGCTGGGCCATGTGACAGATTATCAACACATCCATCCATCCATCCATCCATCTACAACCGCTTACTCCTTTTCAGGGTCACGGGGGAACCTGGAGCCTATCCCAGGAAGCATCGGGCACAAGGCAGGGTACACCCTGGACAGGGTGCCAGTCCATCGCAGGGCACAAACACACACACACACACACACAGAGAGTCATACACTATGGACACTGTAGAAACGCCAATCAGCCTACCATGCATGTCCTGTTTTCTTAATACTCACTTCCACTTCATGCTGAATGTGTTATTGATTAGGTCTATTTGAGGAAAGATCTCAAATCAACTTTTCTTTCCCAACACTAACACTGACAGTCATCTCAAACTCCAAATAAATGTTATAAGAAATTATGCTTTTAACACATTCCCACATAAACAACTAAACTAACATAGTCGATTAGTCAAATATCTGACTTTTGTCGTTTGATGTGGCTACAGTTGACTAATTATATTATGGTTTTAACCAACCTGTTAACGCCTACACTTGGATAGAAAAATAGTACTTTGTTACTTTTGCTATGCTGTGGGAAGTGTAGGAGTCACTTGAGATATAGTCATGTCTTCTTCAGCAGCTTTAGGCAGTTGGTTCACTTTAAGTGTCTGTTTTATTTTGGTCACAGTTACACATTTTCTGTTCTAAAAATACAACGTTAAAACCATTTTTTCCCCCAAGCAAATTCTCATAAAGTAAATAAAATAAAAAATGGTAAATGGCGCAATTATATAGCGCTTTTTTATCCAAGGCACTTGGATCCAAAGCGCTTTACACTGTGTCTCATTCACCCATTCACACACACACTCACACACCAATGGTAGCAGAGCTGCATGCAAGGCGCTAACTTGCCATCGGAGGCAACTTAGGGTTCAGTGTCTTGCCCAAGGACACTTCGGCATGGGATCACCCGGGCTGGGATTCGAACCGCCAACCGCACGGTTAGTGGATTAGTGGACAACCCGCTCTACCGACTGAGCCACAGCCGCCCATGTCATCAAGATGAGCATATAATTGAGCGGTGTACATACTATATTCATCATTTTACAATGTAATGTATCAGTTATTATCAAAGTACCAGTTGTACTTAAAGCCAAATTATAGCCAATCTGTTGAAAACCAGCACAGCTTCATAATAAAGGTGGTGGCAAATACATGGAGAATCATACTTGCTGGGGCTTGTGACCCAAATCTAACAAATCCCATGCCAGAGGACTGTGGCGGTGTATTGCTGCTAAGACAGAGCTGAACCAGGTTCCTTCCTTCCCTGCGAGTCAGTGAGTGTGTTTGTGGCCTGCACTCTTGCTGGGATAAGCTCTCCATGCCTTCTGTTGAGCCCAGACCTATGCCAGCTCCTTTGCAGGAGGAAGGGACAAAATGCCTAGCTTCTGTCCAATTGTAGCCTTGTTCTTCTTCAAGGTAGGGAGCAGATACATGCTGTAGGAAGAGAGAATGGAAGAGAGATTATGGATCATTACCTGCTTTCTTAGTAAGAAACCATGATGGTAAATCTTGCAATTATTATGACACAGTTTTTATTTATTTTTTTTCCACATTTTTAACTGGCAAATACTGTAGCCAGGTCCAGTGATTGGGATGAGCTCAGGAAGTGGGCAGATAGGCATGTAGGCCCCAGGACCTCTATCACAGATGGTCCACTGACACTACCGCAGGTTTGATGATGAAAAGAAAGAATAAAAAAAAAAAACAAGCCTCTTGTTTGGATGAAACTAAGGCATGGGGTGAGGCATCTGGCTTTCCCTCAGGTGAAAGGGCATTTGGTGTTGGCAAATAACCCATTTTTGAGAGGAAGACAAGTGGAATTTGGTGTACAGGACTGGGTCTAGACTCCATGCAGAGCTTTAAGAGAGCATGGAAAAGCAGCCAGGAAAATAGGCTTAGTTCCACTGTGTAACAGTCAGCCTGCAGATGAGCCCACCTGTCTTCCCTGGCCAAGGCTATGTATTTTCCTGTCAGCCTCCAGACGTGAGGAAACCTGCTCACCAAAGTGTAGATGCACATGACCATGATCGCATAAACATCTTCGGCTACCTGATTTCATTTTTTCTTATGGAAAGTTAGAGCTGTTGCAATAGTCATTAGTTATTCTGTAGAATTTCCATAACCAGTAGTTCATTTTTCTGGTATCCTATTGGTTGCATTAAAATACATATAATAGGGTATAGAATGAAGAATACTTTAATACTGAGGTGGCGGTGCACTGTGCTCTTATTGTAGCAGGAGAAAATAAGCTCCAAATATGAACACTTCAGCTCATGGAAAGATGAGCTGGATAAAACCACCCTAACAATGTTACATTAAAAAAAAAAACAGCAAAAAGGGATTTTTTGGATGGTTGCTATGGTGTTGTGAGTGACTTCTGAAATGTTCAATCAGCGTGGTGCCTGTGAGTAAGCCAATTATAGCACAGATAGAAGATATGTCACAGTCAATTCAATCAATTGTCATGTTATTAAATGATCACATGGAATTTTTCCTGATTTTGTTTACTGTAGTTTATAACATTATTTCAGTTGCCAAACCATGCACATTCCTTCAACAAGCCAGTTACAAAATATAACCTAAAATGCACATTTTACAACCCTGATTGAATATATGCTATTGTACTGCTGGCTTGGTTCACCATCACACAGCCCACACTGATTTATTATTATTCTTTTTTTAAATCAAGGTCAGTCTCACTCTCACCTCAGCATTTTGCAGTGCTCAAGCCTGCAGCACTCTGGAATGGCTGACTTTCCATCTGCTCCTCACCCAAAACTAAACCTTTAGTTCCAGGAAAATCTGCTGCCCTGATCATTAAGACTGGAAAAAAACAGAGCTGGCTTTACTCACCAGGCTGGCGACTTGTGCCGTTAAATTATAATGCTTGTTTGTGTGACTCATTCTCATCATGGACTCATTGTATTTCTAAGAAAATTTTTCTCTTCCCAAGAATTCTCCTTCCAAGTTTGATTGTAAAATGAGCTTTTGGGCTAAGGTGTAAAAGATGGTGAGGTGAATTTGCCCCATTCTGGCCTTTTGCACTGCTCTAATTACATTGAAGAATTTTCTTTTCCATGCCTCACACCACTTTTGGCAGGACAAAGGCTGTGGCAGTATTTTTAGTCACTGAAAGGAGCAAGGAGCAACTGGCCGTGTCAGAAGGAAGGACGAAGTAGGGATGGAAGAAGGGAATAAATAAAAGTCACAGCTCAGGAGTAGAGGTGGGAGTTGTGGGTTGCCAAGGACAAGGCAACGCTGCTCTATTTAAAAACCGCAGGAGTCTTTGAGTGCTGCTGTCAGGGGGTATGTGTGCGTGGAGTGTGTGGAGTGTGTGGAAGGAGAGACAGGGGGTACAAGTGTGTGGGGGAACAGTGAGAAGGAAATAGGAAACCGCCGCTAGCATCATACTTCTTATTACAGTGCCATCCGGTCTGACCGCATACTGCATCAAACATGACAGCAAGGACAGCCAGGCACTGTGACACAGCTTTCTCACTATGCTCACAGGAAAGAAGCAAACATACATGTAGTGTATAGTATATTTAATGAAATATTGCAAATATTTTATTCAAAAACTTACATACTGTATACACAAACAGTGCACATATAGTAATTCCAGCTACAGTTTTTTACTGCTTTCCTTTAGGAAGATATTGATCATACTGTATATTGAACATAGTATTAAGAAAAGTTCATGTTATATGTTTTCATGTTACATGACACAATACAAATTGTGCTATACCTTTAAACAAAAAAAAGTTCCGTGAAAACCTGACCATTAAAGAAAGCTGAATGTGTCAAGCAAAAACAAAACAGAAAGAAAGAAAGAACGAAAGAAAGAAAGCCAAAACTTAATTCTTACCCATTGTAAAGCTTGAGCCAGAGACCTAAAAGAGTAGTGAGTACTTTGCACTTCACATGTATCAGGGTCACTCTAAGTACAAGGCTCACAGTTTACTGTCTCAGAGTTAATAAATAGGAGCGGGAGAGAGAGAGAGAGAGAGAGAGAGGGAGAGAGAGAGAGAGAGAGACAGACAGACAGACAGACAGACAGACAGACAGACAGACAAGAGCTGGCCACTTATCCCTCTGCAATCACCCAAACAGACTCGCCAAACAAAAGCAGCGTAGGAAGCTTTTCGGCTACTGTGAGAAACCAGATCTTTATTTGGTTTCTGTCTGTGTTTATCGCCCGTGGAAACAGTCAAGGCCAGCCAGGTTACAATGAGAAGGATCATCACAGAAGAAGAGGAGACACCATGCACAGATTGTATTGTTTTGGACAGACTTTTTGCAAGGCTTGTACATAGGTTGGTGTGTATGAAAGTTCTCAGCATAAGAATACAGCTATTTTATTATTTATGTATTATTTATGTATGTATATTGCACAATTACATTTATAAATATGATAGCCACCAATAGAATATCAATTGGTTGGTGATGACACATTTATGCTCATACACACCATGATGGGAAATAAGTATTCAGACCCTTTTGTTTTTATTGTTTAATATACCTTAGGCGTGTATATCTATTTCACATTTACACATATAATGTCTTTTGACTTTATGCTTTTGAATACATCCTTCATGATCCTACACTATTTCCAGAGTGGAGATGACTATGGGAAGAAGTCTTTAGCTTTTTAGGATAGGATACAAGTCTGGAACCCTCTTGAGTGATTTTGGCTGTGTGTTTGGCTGTCATTGTCTTATTGAAACTTCCATCTTCCATCTTCTTCCATCTTCACTGTGTTTCACTGTGATGTTCTGTGATATGATGTTCTTGGGATCATATGCATAAACCTTGGATGATGTAGAATTATTGCCAAAGAGTTTTATTTTTGTTTCATCTGATCAGAGTGTATTTCGCAGAAGAGTTGTGATTTGTCTAAATGATATTAGATGTGCATCTCTGTGCTCTTTTTTTAGCATAGGAGTTTAGCATGAGGTGCTGGAACGTTGATGAATGTGGTGAAGTTCTTTGTGTAGCTACTGCTTTCAGGTTGTCCTGCTTTTCGTGTGACTGCTACCTTTTCTCTTACCTTCATTATCATTAGTCTGAGAGAACGTTGTGAAATCTTGTGTGGCACACCTGTCCAGGGACGATTAGTTGTTGTTGTTCCATGAACTTTCACGTGCATATTATCAAACCAGTTGTACTGCCAGTGACGTATTAGGTCTTTGCTATGACTGAATGAATTTTCCATTCAGGAATATTTTTTTGCAGCACTTATATTTAGAAGTATATATGTGCACTGGAAGTATATTAAATAACAAAAACAAAAGTGTCTGGAAATTTATTTCCACTCACTGTACACATAAGCACACACAAACAAACCTCTTGAGCAGATGTACAGCATTTGTGTCTGGCCTGCAGGAAGGGAGGAATGTAGAAACCTCATAAGGAACCTCAGATTTTTCCATTCCTGCTGCGTACACATCTCATTATCAATTTTATGTGAACACTGGAAACTCCTCCAGCCTGGGAGCCTGTGTTAGTCTGGCCCTTTCATGCTCTTCTACCCAATGCATGCATTCTTTGCAGTTGCACATGGAGTACTGATTTAGGTTTATAGTTATACTATGGCCAACTAAGATAATAATTAATTTTTACGTAATACTTGGGTTTGTAATATGTCTATTTTTTCCACAACACCTAGTGCGTGTGACGTTTTCAGTGTATATTACCAGCTACACACAAAGTACAGATGTTAATCTTTGTTAAAGAATGGGGCTGAATGCGATTAAAGAGACTTTGCGCTGGACTGAATGCACGCTGCTTGACTGTTTACGTCCTAAGAGTGGAGTGTGAATGCCTGTGTGAGTCGGAGCTTGAATATTTCTCCTTCAATAGGATCACTGACATCATCAGCCAAATCGCAGGCACTAAAAGCTTATGGAATTAAGATTTCTTTCTTTCTTTTTCGCCCCAATCGGCTTTCAAATGCCTCTTTAGGCACTAGCGCTTACACGTTGACAAACAGTGAGCAAAATAACATTAATCGTGTTTGCCGTTAAGTGTGTACAACTCCATCACCCCAGTTAGACGGCACAACAGCTGCTGCTTTTATATAAGAGCTGTCAAAATTCTTGCACACACTTTCGGGCAGACAGTGGACTTTAGCAATACAAACCAGTAACACCTATCCACTTCCTCTAAAGAGAAATCCCCTTTAGAGTACACTGAATAGGCAGAGGGTTTACAGGTACCCCCTTTTTCATAGACAGGGTGTTGGTGCTGGAGCCAGTGCTGGTTCTACTAACCTTGTATTTATTTATTTATTTATTTATTATTAAACTAGAGTTTCACTGATTTAGAAGAACGAACCATTTTGTAATCAGAAGTGAAAGTTTACTAATGCAACTTTGGAGTTGTACTTCTGGCTCTATTTCATCCTCATATGATCAGTTCATAGTTGATATATTAATTCGGCTTGTTGTTTCAATTCCTCACAGGTTAAATCAAGACTTATATAAATCTTGGTCTCATGTATAGTGTAAATAGTATGCTTGCATTTTTAGGTCAGTGATGACATCAATGGTATAGGCATTGCCACAGAACCAGCACCTACTGTACAACTACAGAATACTGAGCCTGTACTGTAAAGCCAAAATGTCACAAATTTCAAAATATCTTTGCCAACGGTTACAAAACCGTCATGTGATGGAAATGTGTGTCAGTAAAACACATCAGCCAGGAAGAATGGTTAGCCCATGTCACAGATACCGAGACTAAGATTGAGGCTAAGACGTCTGTTAGGTTGCATATAAAACAGATCAAACTTTGTACTACGTGAACATTTTGAAGTCAAATAATAACATTTCAGTCTTTGTATGGCGTTTGTATAGAGTGCTAACAGAGAAGATGTGAATGCTGTACAACAATCCTTGTGTTGTAAGCATCCAGTATTGGCTCATTTGTGTCTATACACACATGTCATGTTTTCATACTAACAGTAGAACCTACACTGGAGAGTCTCTTTCAGTTTCATGAAAGTTGTGAACAAACCCACAAGTTATTTGTCAGTGATCTGTTGCTATTTAAAGCCTGCTGTTTAGTGGTGCTTCTGCTGCGTGTCAATTGTTAGCCATTAGCTGTTAGCTGTAAATCATGATAGCTTTCACATTCAAGTCCCAACCAGGTTTGATCCCTGCAGACCTCATTACCACAAGTTACCAGACAGGGCCTTAAAAAAAACCCAGAGGGTGGAGGCAGGAACGTGACTGTGGTGGGAACACACTACGCAAACAAACACAACAGGAAGCACCAGGAGGCTGCTCTGCATCTCAGCGGAGCTGGAAAAACAATTATCACTGAGGATCTTATTAGGAGGAACGATGAAGAGTCCTCCAAGAAGGCTGGGTAAATTTTGAATGAATACTGCTACCTCCCCTGCACTGTCTCCATGACGCAGCAGCATCTCTAATAAATGGAAATTCATTGTCTGGAAACAAACCCGTTCCTGTGGATTGGTTTCAACATGTTATGACAAACATGGAAAATAGGCACCATTTTTCCCTAGAAGCTCTGAAAAAAAGCTGTTCAAACCAATAGGGGAAATATGTGTTTGTGTGTAAGGGAGCAGGCAAGTGAGAGTGTGCATTCATGGGTGAATTTTTCCATGGGTAATATGTCATTGTGGGGAAAGATGGGCTGAGTTCCACTTCCTCCACTAGGGAGCATGTTGTTGTGAGAGAGAACATGAGTGTAATCTGAGTAACTTTCCTCCAGTGGAACCCATTTTCCAGGCCTGGAGGTACTGCCTGTTTGCTCAAGAGGGGTGTGAGGCATGTCTCTGCTGAGCCAGGAAACCTGAAGTTGACCTCGTTCCAAGGTGTAAGAGCACAGGAGTTCCATTTGGAGTAAAACACAGAAGTATCTTAACAACATTTCCGTCTTCTAGTTTATACATAGAAAATCACGCTTGCAGAACAGTGTGTGGGTGTGTGCATGTTTTAGGTGAGCTAGGCACAATGACACAGTTTCGCCCTCACATAACACTGACAAACTGGTCTAAGATGTTGCTTCTCTGTAGGCTTTCTCTGGAATGTCCCTCAGTGTACAAGAAAAGCCCTTCATTCACATCCTGGAATTAATCCTGGGGTTAAACTACATATGGGTGCCAAATTAAAGGAAAAATTTGTGGCTCTGTTTTGTTATGGTACTTGCTGCCGTGATTCACTTGTTCCTAAGGGAAGGGTCACTGCAAGACAATACAGTTTATTTGATCTATTTATTATTTATTTAGAATGCTTTTATAAGTATGTACAGTGGTGTAAAAAGTGTTTGCCCCCTTCCTCATTTCCTGTTCCTTTGCATGTTTGTCACACTTAAGTGTTTCGGAACATCAAACCAATTTAAACAATAGTCAAGGAC